>NW_004624767.1:16214255-16307520 GCF_000247695.1 Heterocephalus glaber | reverse complement strand
CACACATACATATACATAATTTTTAAAACCTAATAGAAAACAAGCTTGAATGAAAAAGTGGGACACTAAATAAGATATCATCAAAATTTAAAACTTTAGTACTTCAAAGGATGCCATTAAAGCAAAAACAGAATCCATAGAATGGAGGGAAATATTATCAAATTATGTATCTGATAAGAGATTTGAGTCTAGAATATGTAAACAATTCTCCTCTATAAATAAGAAAAAGACCAAAAAGTAACTAAAAAATGAGTAATGGATATTTCTCCAAGGAATATACCAAAGTCTCTAACATGTGCCTAAAAAGATGCTTCATATCATTAGCCCCAAGAGAAATACAAATCAAAAATCCAACGACAGGGACTAGGAGTGTGTCTCAATGGCACAGTGCTTGTCTGATGTATTTGAGGCCCTGGATCCAATCCCCAGCACTGAAAAATAGAAAACACCTAACCAGATACCACATTATACTCATCAGGATAGCTATAAGCAAAAGGAGAGCTAATAACAAGTGTTGGTGAGGTTGTGGAGAAATTGGAATCCTCAGACTCTGTCGATGGGCAGGTAAAATGGTTCATCCACACTGGAGAATCCTGGCAGCTCCTCAAAAGACTATACATAGAATTATCATAAGCCCCACAATCTCACTGCAGAGTAAATACTCAAGAGAAATGAAAACATGTCTACCTGAAAATTTGTATGTGAATATTCACAGCAGGAAGATTCATAACAGATAAACCGTGGGGGAAACTCACATGTTCACATGATGAATGGATACATTAAATTGGTTTCATTCACACAGTGGAAGAGAAAGGAATGAAGTGCTGACTCATATTACAACATAGACAAACCTTAAAAACATTATGCTAAGTGCAAGAAGCCAGCCACAATGGGTCCTGGAGAATGATTCTATTTTTATGAAATGTCCAGAGTAGGCAAAGCCTAAGATAGGAAGTATATCCTTTTGGGGTGCTTGAAGCACTGTAAAAAAGCAACAATAGCCCTGAACTCTGTGAATATGCTATAGTTATTGAACTGTGCTCTTTAAATGGGCACAGTAGCCAGGCCTGGTGATACACACCTCTAATCCCAGCACTCTGGAAGCCTGAGGTAGGATTGCAAGTTCCAGCCCAGCCTAAACAACTTAGCAAGACTTGGAGTATCAATGAATGAATGAAGAAGGAAGGAAAAGGAAAAATTATGAGAAAAGGAGAAAATGGAAAAGTCTTTGTAAACAGGGAAGGGTGGAGGGGGTGAAGGGAGGACAGGGAATGGGGAAAAAATAAGAACCAAGATAAATCATGTACAGGTACAAGTACCCAATGATAAATGTAAATGTATTGTATACCTAAAATGTACCAATAAAAGAATTTAAGGGAAAAAAAAGAAAAAAGAAATGAAAGAATGAATGAGGATGTAGCTCAATGTGAAGGCCCTAGGTTAGATCCCCAATATAGCAATAAATAAATGAGAAAATAAATAAAAGGGAAATTCGTATGGTATGTACATTATATGTCAATAAATGATATACCTGTATGTATATACACATATATGTATGTGTGCATATATGTATATTTTTAAAAGATTAGGGCAGTACCCAGCACATTCACATACATCAGCACCTAACCAGTATGTGGTGAGCACATTCCAGGCACTGGGAACATCCTGATGAACAAGACAGATGGAGAAGGTCTCTACCCTGGAATAAAGACCTTCCAGAGGGAAGCAGGCAGGTAACAAATACAGAATCACACTGAGTCCAGGTGTGAGTTATCAAGGAAGCAGATCAGAAAAGGAGAATGCAAACAAAGGGACTGACAGATCTCTGTAGTCTCAGCCCCTCCACCCACCACTCTCCCAGCCCTATGTCCATCCCCAAGGGTGTCAAGAGAGAGCCCTGGACACTGGCTGGCAGGGGCCTCACTCTCTCAAAGAAAGAGGCAGGGCAGGGCCTACCCTTCCATTCCCATCCCATACCCAGGTTACCAAAGAACTGACTGAACTACCTAACATGAACACCCATCACCAAGGATAGCTCCCTCCCAGCCTCTCCCTCAATCTCCATCCTGACCCCACCTAGGGCAAGAGGAGAAGGACCAGGAACTGTCCCAAAAGCCAGAGCAGAGTCCAGCTCTTCCTTGTAAGTTTACCTTCTTTATGACCACCACTAATCTGGCTGGAAACACAGACCCCATTAGGACGAGAAGTCATAAAAGAAGTTACTAAGGCCAATGAGAACATAGCCTGGCCAAGGATAGCTCAGTAACAGTGCTGCAGATCTAAACCAGGATAAACGTTGTCTGCCACCAAAAACTGACAACAGAACTTAAGCCACATAAAACCCCAAGGCTCAAACCCCACTCTCATCCGTTTCATATACCCAGACAAGGCATGGAGATTCTCTTTTCCAACAGAGTGGCTGGGGGCAATTAAATGAAAAAATATCCACAAAGAGCCCAGCATGCAGCAGGTGCTCAGTTACATATCTGATGAATGAGCATTTCTGATGATTCTGTTAACAGGAACTTATTAATTCAAATGTTTATCCAAGCACAATGCCTACTACTAAGAAATTCCCAGTGTGCTCAGTGCTGTGCCTTAGTCTCCTGAAAAGCATGTGGATGGATAAGAAAATGCTGGTGTCTCCAGCTACCATCTGTTCTGTGATTCCCAAAGCTCAGGTGTTCTCAAGGGCCACCCTTAAACTCTGAGGACACTCTTCTGTTCTGGGATAGTTCTTCCTCTGATGAAGTCCCAGGAAGCACTGGCTGCACCTCCCAACGCTGGGGGTGACATGAGCAGCCTGGGGATAGCATCAGCCTGGAATTATCTGGGCCCTTTCCCTGTCCCCATGCTCCTCTTCACAGCTCTCTGGGGAAAGTCATATACTTTTCCTCAAAACAACAATCCAGGGCCTATTTGAGCTCCCGACCCAGCAGAAGGCAGGTGGGCTGAGAACCAAGCCAGAGGAGGATGGGGTGCAAACACACAGCATGCCACGTGCTCTCCTTCATCCACAACTGGGAGGTAATCCAAGTCCCACAACTTCTCTTCTATGAGCCCTCCAAGACAGTTGCTACCTTGTGTAGGAATGAATATTAAGGTCATCTTCCCTCTCTGGATGATGAGTCACAGAGCAAGAATGACAGTCCAAGGTCACACACAGGAAGCTTCAGGGCCATGGCCTAGAATGGCCTCTCCATGGGACACAGGAGCGGCTTTGTGCCCTGTTACTGCTGTACAACTTAACTTTTGGTCACATCGCAACACATCATGTCACAATGTGCCTCAGTGTGGATCTCTTTGAGTTCATCTGCTTTGGTGTTCTTTTTTAGTTTCTTACATCTGTATGTTCATTTCCCTCCCAAGACTTGGGATGTTTTCAGCCATAATATCTTTGAATAAGTTTCCTGGTCAAAGTCAAAAGTGCAGAGATCTTTGAAAGCAGAAAAAGTGATTCCTTCCATACTAGGGAACCTCCATACGACTACCAGCAGATTTCTCAGGACAAACTATGCAGGCCAGGAGAGCATGGGATGAGATATTAAAGGCACTGAAAGGTAACAAAAAACAAACAAAGAAAACACCTGCCAACCAAAAATACTATATACAGCAAAAGTGTCTTTTGCAGATGAAAATGATATTAAAACATTCCCAGACAAATAAAAGCTGAGAGAATTCATCAGCACTCACTTGCAAGAAATGCTAAAGGGAGCTCTCCAACCTGACATGGAAGCAACATTGATAGCATAAGTATAAAACTCACTAGAAAATTCAAATATGCAGACTAACTCAGAGTCTATATTATTGTAGTAGTGCAGGACAAATCACTTTTAATTCTAGGATAAAAGTTAAAAGACAAAAAAAGTATTCTTAAAAGACACATGAATACTGTAGATGTAAACTGTGACGACAGTAACAAAGTGTGTTGGGAAGAAGTTAAAGTGTTGAATTTTGTGACTCAATGTATCAGTTTACATTAGCCTGCTATAATTAGAGGATATTTTATGTTTGCCCTTAAACTAACCATATATGTATGCACTTATGGAACACACAATACACCTTTGAGAATAAAGTTCCCTGCCCCACCAAACCCCCAGTTGTAGATGGGTCAGCCGCCTGTCTTCCCTGACCTCACATCTGGTTGATGAATAAAACTGCCTCCCAGGGATGGAGGTCTCTCATGTACGATTCTGTCTCTTCTCCTGGGCCCTGATCCCAAGCTGTCCAGCAGGGCCTCCCCAGACTCTGTAGCAGCTCCTTCCCAATCTACTCTCCCAAGCCCCTCTATTCACATGAGAAATCATTATTCAGATGCACCCATTCACCCTGCCAGGCAGTGTGGCTCCAGCAGCCCCCACCTGGACAGGGCCTCACAACCACAACAGAGTCCTGCTCCCTGCCCCCTTGTCACTGCCCAGGCTCATGTCACCCAGGCTAGGGATAACCTCTCCCTCCCACTCGCCCCACAAATACCTCTTGTGCTCCTGCTGCACTACATGCACATCCCACTATGCATCCTACCAGCTGCTCTGCTAGTGTCTCCTCAACCTCCTGAGGCCTCACCAGGCCTCCGTGACTCTGCAGCCTGGAGGATGGCCCCACATACTCCCACTGTTTTAGACTCTGCATCAGAGGCCCTGTTTGTTCTCAGGGTGGGGACCACCTGCAGACCATCTACAATTCCAACTAAATTTCACAAGTCTTGAAAGGTGAGAAAAGGGATATACACTGTTCAAAACATCCACCTAGCTACATGAAAAAGATGCCTTTCAAGTCCAGATCCTGTGCATGAGGCTGGGCCTATGCTCCTTCTGGCAGTTCTCAATGTGTGGTCTAGGGAATCCTAAGGGTTTCCCCAGGGCCTCTGCAGAGGAATTGACATCAAAACTTTTTATAGACTTAACTGTTCTTTCACTCTCATTCTCTCCCATGTATAGTCGTAGTCTCCAGAAATTACATAACATCTGATACCACAATAGACCAATGATACAAGCAGAGATGTCAAATCAGACAACATGAGCTTTTGCAAAAAACATGTAAAACACCACCATTCTACTTAGTGCTTTTCTTGTTTTAGAAAAAAATAGAGATTTTTGGTTTGCTTTGTTTCTGAGTATTCCTTTTTTTGGAAAATGTTTCTGTAAACAAATGTTATTTATGTTAATATGTAATGAGTTTGTTTGTTTTTTTAAATACATTGATAATGTTTATGGTATTGGGGATTGTAGCCAGGGTCTTTGGACTGAGCTACATCCTCATCTCTTTCTATTTTGAGACAGGGTCTCGCTAAGTCATTAAGTCACCCAGGCTGGGGCTTAAACTTAGATATTTCTGTCCCCTAAAGTGCTGGGATCACAGACATGCACCACTGTGCCCAGCTAATAGTTTTAAGTTCTCTTTTTAAATTCCCTATAAGACAAATATCAATAGACAAATGTACATACACAAGAAGTTTCTGAGTCCTTAAAAATTCCTGTTAGGCTAATTGTGGTGGCACATGCCTGTAATCACAGCATTCTGAGAAGCTGAGACAGAAGGATCTCAAGTCCTAGCCCAACCTGAGCAACTAAGCAAGACTCTGTCTCAAAATAAAAAAAGGACTGGGGACATAACTCAGTGTAAGGGCCCTGGGTTCAATTCACAGTACCACAAAGTAAACAAAAACAAAAAACACCCTCCCCTAAGAGGGGAAAGCAGCCCTCAGACCTTGATTTTGAAGACTGCTGTGCTGCCCTGTCTACTTCACCTGAAGCAAGCAGGAAGACAGACTAGCATGTCCCCCAAGATGACCTAGAGACAGGTAAGGGGCTGGTGCATCATTCTGCACAGTGAAGCAGTGACCACCTGTCCAGGACCAGCCATGAGACCTTCGGTAAGGTCAGCCACCATTCACTGTCTCTGTCTGTCACTGGGAAAGGGCACAGTGGTCCCAGAGTCCATCTGGAGCTCTGGTGGGGATGATGGTGCGGCTCTGCATCAGGAAAGCAGTGAAAGCCGAGTGCCCATGGTCAGCATCAGTATGACTTTCACAATGTGCTGTCACCACAAGGTCTACAAAGGAAAGCAAATGGAAAGAGATAACTTTGAGAGTTTGTTGGGCTCATGGTGTCCCTGCCATCCCTAAAGAGCAGGGTCTTGGGGGACAGTGTCCCAGGACAACTCATCCCTGCTCACCACACCCACCCAAGGCCAAGCTGAGAGCAGAAGCTCTGTCTAAAGAAAGACTGGCTTCCCACCATCACCATGGGCCCACGAGCCCACCAGCTCTGAAACAGCTAAGCAGGTAATGGTCTTGGGGTCCACAGTGCCCTGGTGTCCTGACAGGCACATCTCCACTCCTTAACCTAGGCCAAAGTTGGCATCCATTTCCCACAATCCCAAAGCTTTGTCAAAGTCAGGCAGACTCTAAAAAGACAGAACAATCACCAGGAGGGTCCTGTGCAAACCAGAGAAAAAAAACCCACCAGCACCCAGCATGAGTCACTTAAACTCCAGAGGCATTCCCCACAGGGACCCCAAAGATGCAAACAAACCAAAGGCAGGCATTCCTGTTGCTTTAGCAACAGACCATGTTCCCTACTTCCAAGGATGTGATGAACACACATTGGTGCACTTCAAGGAGCTGTAGGAGCTATAGTAATCAGGAACAAGGCATTTGTTCCTGTTCCCGTGTTTGGGGAATTATTAACAACAAATCCTGGCTGGCTATTAATGTCTTCAGGAATTCCATTCCCAGCCCCATCTGGACTCTGGGTTCAAAAAAACTGTTTACCCATCGCCTTCACCCTACATTCCCTTGTACCTGCTTGGTAAATACCTGAAGTGTAATGATCCTGGCAGGTTCAGGCATGTGCCGCCAGCCAGGAACCCATTGCGCCAAGGATGCAATGCCAGCACTGGACCCAAAACTGCCAGAGCTTCTCCTCTGTCTGCAATCTCCCAAGGAAGCCAGTAGTTTCATGGCTTCTGTGACTTATTGCTGAATGACACTCAAGGAGGCAAAGTCTGGAACCAGGATGGAGCAATGACCATGATGCTTTCCCATCATCAGTATGTTCATCTGCCATCACCCCCAGTCCCTAAGGCCTGCTCACAGGTGCCCCTCTGCAGGATCCTCCATGCTAAGGGATCAGCAGCAAATCTGCAGGAAATTCAAGGCTTGCAGGCTCACATTCCACCTCTCAGACCAGCCAAGGCGATCATGAGTTCCTGGCCTGTGTAGTCTCTGGGCCTGAGCTCTGCTGGGGAAAACATGCACCCACTTCCTGGACTCCAGGCCTCCTATGACTCAATCTGTCTGTGTCCCCACTTCTCCACTCTGCCCTCTGCAGGCCCAAGCATCAAGCATCCAGCAGAGCCCCTGGGAAGCAGCCAGGCAGGCCCTCGGCCATTCCACATTCTGGCAGCATCTCGGGCAAGACATGCTCAAATCTGCAGGGCAACCATGAGGCTCCAGGTTTAGAGGCCCGGCCTGTGGACAGCTCAGAGGTGACATCATATGCCACTACCTTTACCTAGGTGCCACTGTCCCAGGGCAGAAATCACCTGCCAGGACCTTCTTTCAACTGTCCTGCCTCCTAAAAACTTGAGGTTTCTCAAGGCGTTTTCCCAGAACATTTGCAAACAATCCCTAGGGAACTCAGGGATCAGCATTTCCCAGACGGGACCAGGAGCCCATCTGCACCTCTGTGGCCCACCATTTGGAATCTGTGGCCTCTGTTGAGGAGTTTGTGGCCTGATTCAACCCACTTGTCCCCACTGCACTGCTCCCAAAGGCCAGGGAGAGGCCTGGACAAGGCACACCCAAACACTGTCCCTCTCCTCCTTGGGTACCAGGCCCCAGTTCAGCACTGGCATCTGACAGCCGATCAAGGGAACCCTGCTTGTTGCTGCTGCTACCCCAAAAACTCCCAACAGCTGGAAGGCTTTTAAGAGCTTAATTCCCCAGGAAGTGACGTGTGTGCAGCAGTAACCCATCCTGAAGCCACACAGCCACTGACCCATGTTGCTATTCCTGAGCCCTGGGCAGGTTCTGAGCAATGAGCATGGGCAGGCATGTTCCCCTAACCTGTTTAAGACTAGAACCCCCTGAAGGGAAGACTTATGTCAGAGGTACCCCAAAGACAACCTCAGCATTCCCACAAGTGCCAGTGAGATACATACATGTTAGCTGGTCAAACCAATACCTGAACTTGCTTTCTGCAACAACAAAAAACATTTCCATCAAGAAATCTGATCAGACAGCCAGGCATGGTGGTGTAAGCCTATAATACCAGCACTCTGGGAGCAGGAGTATCACAAGTTGGAGTACAGTTTGAGCAATTTAGAAACAGCAAGACCTTGTCTCAAAATTAAAAAAAAAAAATCAGAAAGGTCTAGAGCTGTAACGCAGTGCAAAGGTGCTGAGTTCAATCACTAGTATGGGGAGGAGGAAGAGAAAAGAAGGAAGAAATCTTATCAGAAACTGGTTTTTACATGCTATCATTCAATTTCACACCTCAGAAACAAGACCACTAATCTTCTGTCTTCTGGTTGCACTTTCCCAGTAAATGACGTGTTCTGAGTCCTAGCAGCATGGAGAGCCTAAGGGCTGGGCTCCTCCAGGAGCAATCCCAGTCCCCATACACTAGCTGTGGGACCCACAAGAAGTGGCTTCACTGCCCTGAGCCTTAGGATCCTGATCTGCAAAAAAGGAATAGTAACTGATGGTGATGCTCTCCTCAGGGTTTAGTGAGACTTAAAATAGCAAGAGCAGCTCACTATGGGGACACACGCCTATAATCCCAGCTAGTCCGGAGGTACTACTCAAGAGCCTGAGGAAGGAGGATCACAAGCTCCAAGGCAACTTAGAGAGACTCTGTCTCAAAAGAAAAGACAAGAAAAGAAAGCAAGAGCAGAGAAAGCAGGGCTTCCACTTCCCAGCTGCTGACTATTATTATTGCACCTGCTGGTGGTGCTTTTCCCACCTTGGAACCAGGACTATATATCATTTCTGCCAAAAGCAGCATGCAGTACCACGAATACAGTCAAACAACTCAGTCCTCTTCCAACTGTTTATATTGCCTCCTGCACACACACTGGGGACATTCACTGTGCTTGACAGCACCCACCAGACATTCCTATCCCTACCCCTGGGCAGATGCACTAACTGTCCCACCACTCCTTTGTCCCCACCAGCCTGGACATGCCCAGGGACAGCAACCTGCATTCAGCTCCAGGCCTGGCCCATAGCAGCAAGCCCTTCAGTGACGATCTTGAGCTCATTTTGATGCAACATGTGGAGAAAGAAATATGCTCTCTATCAGCTGTGCCAGCAAAGAATGGTAGGGCCCTGGTTTTAGGTGCCACAACCCTCCACAAAGGTCACAGGGTCAGGGATCAAGGGAAGGGAGGCTCAATATGTTCACAATCTCTCAGTAAGTAATTCATTCACCCAGAGGCCAGGAGAAGGCCTTGAGGGGTCCAAAGGTGAAAAAGACAGACCTGTGTGCAGTATTCCCTTCTCCTCTGCTCCCCAAACTCCCTGATGGTCCAGGTAGAGAGTTTTGGGAAATTAATGAGGTCACTTGGAGGAAGGAGTCTACAAGTCCCTCTTACAGGTTTGCTGTGGCTAAGGAGAACCAGGGCTTCCCGAAAAGGCTATAAATGTCAATTCCCTCTGGCCATGCCCTCCTGGCTGCCCTATGAGCTGCTCTCAACCTCAGAAGGAAGCTCTACCTGCCTGGCAAGGGGACTTCAGGGGCCAAGTGCTATTGTTTACAGCCACCCCAAGACTCCTAAGTGGGGGCACATTCCCCAGCCCCTACAGCAGCTCCCACACTTTCCTCCACTTTGGACAAGTCCCCATTACACACAGGCGGCCCACAGGAGCTCCAGAATGCTACAACTTAGGGCTCCATTACATAATCAGAAATAATTCGAGCATGCTAAGGAACTGTTTTTCTACAAAAGTGCACTCTTAGTGTCTTGCATATGGGTCCATTCCTGACCTAGTCTCAGTTTCACTTCCCTCATCACTCTGATGAAATATAAAATGCAATGCTATCTTGCAATTCCCTCACCTTCCTCCGGCCAGATTTCCTCATATCTGAATCCAGCCTCAATAATCCTGTCTCCTAGATAGCCAGCTCCCACCCTC
This sequence comes from Heterocephalus glaber, assembly GCF_000247695.1. Next base: position 16,297,379 of record NW_004624767.1, on the reverse strand, counting down.
CCAGGGCCTGGACCAAGTCCCCTGAACTTGGTAGGGGCCCAAGACACCAGCAGGGGGCCACAGTCACAGTCCAGAACAACAACTGAATAAGCCTAGGAACATCTGGAAACTTATCTATGAACAGGCTTGCTAAAGCAAAAGGTACTGGAGACAGTGCGGCAGATTTTCCTCCTCCCGGTCCAAGATCTAAATTTGTTAAAAGCAGCCAAGGGCTGTCAACGGGGCCCCCTGGGACCTGCTTTTGAAGCCAAAATCACCTTATTCATAAAGGGCTCCTTTGACACCTGAATCCCACCCTCCTGCATAGGGACCCAGAGAATGAACTGGCTTCCACCCATTTCCTCCTTCTTGGAAGTTTTCCTAGCATGATAATGGAATTCATTTCCTTGAGAATATTGCTCCCAGGAGTTTTAACATCTAGCCACTATTAAGACAGCCTCCTTTGATTGAATCAAGGGTCTCTCCTGCCCTCTTTAAGGACTCTGAGTTCTGGGGTAAAAGCCTACAGCTACCACCTATTAACCCTTCTTAAAGCAGCCACATCCACTACCTCTGCCTTAATTAGCAGTAGAAAGCTCCCTCCACTCTTAACTGCCCAGGCAATGGAAGATTCACTGCCTTGATCAGGAGCAGCCTTGCTGTGACCCACAAGTGGTTGGAAAACCCGGGTCTCCAAATGCAAGGCCTCTGGACATAGCACACCCCAGAGAAACAGCGCACAGTGGGTCGTCACTATTATTGAATGTGGACAGCAGGAGACCTGGATCCACGATGATCTCCGCTAGATTCCTGGCCCGCAGAACCTCCCTAGTCGTTCAGCGAAGTCGAGGGCCGAATTCCAGGTAGAGATCAAGCCATCATTCCCTACAGGGACTTCCAAAATTACCTCCCAGCTTCCAGGAGCTCAACTTAATTAGCTGATTGACCTCATTTAACGTTCAAACTTGAGTTTCAGAAGAGAAAGAGGTCACACACCTATCCAATTTACTATCTCGAATTTCCACGTGAAAACCACGACAGTATTTTCGGACGGCCTCGGGGGGCTTCCAGGACCGTACTGTCTGCAACCCCCCCCACACACACACAAACACGTATCCTGGCCTAACCCTCCACCCGTGGGCCCAAGAATCCTCTAGGATTAGCCGCCCAGAATCCCTTTAAAAGCTCGGCTGCCAAAATTCATGGTCACTAGAACCATTCCTCTGCCCCTCTGGGCGTCCTCAGGCCCACAGAAAACGAGAGCCTTGCCCGCGAGCCTACCCACCGAGAACAGGAGATCCATGCACGGATCCACGGGAGGGAGCCGCGCCTCGATTCGGGGGCCCGGCTGGCGAGGTCCCACAGGAGACCCCCTCGTCTTCCACGCCCAGACGGCGAGATCCACCGCGATTCCGGACCCTGGTGGCGAGGGCCACTGCGAGCCTCACACCAGCTGCTCCTGGGAGGAAATTAACGCTCGAATCGCGAATCGCAGAGGTCGCACCTGCTGGCTCAGTCGGCGGCCCCAGCCCAGGGAGCAAGTGCGCGGTCTGCGTCTTCGAGAGCGTTCCCCGCGCTGGGCGCGCCCGGGGCCACCCCGTGGAGGCGCCTGGGCCGCGGGCGCGCTGGCGGAGCTGCCCGCCGCGGGGGAGGAGGGATGCCCGGGCGAAAGTTGCCAGGGAAACTTGAGCAACTCGAGCGCGCCGGTGGCAGCCTTCTGCATAATTCACAGGCAGTGGCTGCCGGACGCGGGGGCCGCTCCCCTGCGCCCGCCGGGTCCCCACACCCCTGCAGGAGAGCGTGGCGGCCGGGGATGGACACCCGGCGGGAGCTCCGCGGGACCCCGGAGACTGGGGCGCCAGAGCCACCAGCCCCCTGCCAGCACCCGGAGCGCCGCCATCAGCTTCCCACAGCCGGCTGCTGCAGTCGCGCTCCAGGCTTGGGGAGCTGAGTGTAGGGCTGGGGTGACCGCCGCGGGGTCTCTAGGGACCTTGCACTGTGGCAGGGTCTGCGCCCCCTGGCGGCCCCGGGCCTGCTCTTCCGCCGGATTTGCCCGCCCAAGTCCCCGAGAAGCGGGCTGCGACCTAGGACAGGCAGACCCCAGCGAGGGGCGGAGGCTGATCCACCTGCGCGGTCCCAGGGGAAGGGGCAGGAAGAGCTAGAGGTGGCCAAGGACAAGGAGGGTGCTCCTGCGTTCTGCTCCCAAGCTGCTCCCAAAGCTTTTAAAAGCGGTTCTTGCCCCGCAGGGAAGCCGTGGGGGTGGGGTGTCTCTTCAGAGAGAAGCGAGCCCCACCTGGATGCGCGCATCCTCTCCCCAAGCCCCTGCCGCCAGCTTCTAAGGGTCCAGGTCTGTGCTGACCAGGTAGTTGGTGCTCCTGGAATCAAGACGCACCCAAAATGGCTCAGAGAGCAGGGCTGGGTGCCTAGGGGCCACCTACTGTCCTTTCCAGCTCGCACCCGCAGAGACCTGCGCCCCCGGCCCCGGTCTCACCTGCTCGCACGGCGGCTTGAGCGCTGGGGGCGGGCCCGAGCCCCAGCCTAGGGCCGGCGTCCGCACTCACCTGGCTCGGCCGTGGGACCGGTGCGCGGGAGCCGCCGCCGCCGCCGCCGCTCAGGTGTCGGGAAAGGAGCGCTGCGGCCCCGCCCCTTGCGCAGCCGGCGACCCGGGGTTCTGGGGGTGGCACGGGCGTGGGGGGGGGCTGGCAGCGTGGGGGAGGGGTCCTCTCGCCTGCGGAAGGGTCCGCGCTGCCCCTCCAGCCTTCGCCCCACCTGGCCCAGCGGCTCCCGCTTGGCGAGCGGGTCTGTTGTAGCAACCCCTGGAGGCGCCCGGGCGCCCAGAGCCGCCCCGCCCCACCGCGGGCTGCGTGGCTCACGAAACCCCCTCCCCCAGCAGCCAGGCGGACAAGAAAGTCCCTTCGCATTGTATAGCCCGGCTCATTTTGAATGATTATCCCGAACGCGGCCGGCTCCCACCTTGGAATATTTTAACAGGATTTGGAAGCAGAGCCTGGATGCACAGGAAGGGTTAGCAGAGCACGAGAAAACTTTGTACGTGGGCAACTCACAGGCTGCTGCTTCCCAGGCCACCAGGTCTGGGCGCCTTCTGCCTAGGAGTGTGAGACCTGTCTCCAACACCTGCCCCACGAGCCATGCAAGGCTGCAAAGGCCTGGGTGGGAGTAGGAGAGAAGGGTCGCTGCTCAAAGAAATCCTAGAGGCCAAGCAGCACCCTCTGGAGTGGCCCAGGGATCCTATTTTACCCAGGACGCGGGAATTTTTGGCCTAGCCAAAGGCCAAAGGAGCCTGTCTGGAGCCTCTGCCCCCAGCCTGGAGCTCTGGCCTGGTCCCCAGTCCCTGTGTGCTCGTGGGCTAGAACTTCTCCAGGCTATTCACTGCTAACTTCACCTTGTGGGAGTTGTGTGTCCTGTGGTTTTCATTAATCGGGAAAAGGAGGGTATTTCCTGCCCACCAGGATCTTCAGTCTTAGCGGTTTGGGCTGGAAATAGAGATCCCTCATGAGGATCCAATCTGGAACACTAACACTAGGGAAAAAATCTGAACTCCCCCACCCCCCGCCACAAAGAATGACTATATGTATGTATATCTATTTTAAAGTCAATCTTATAGGACATGCCTGAGAGATTTGCATGTGCTGGTGACTTCAACATACCAAAGGCAAAGTTAAATATTTGCTCTAGATAGTTTTTTTTTTTTTTGGCTTGCATAATTGTCTCACATTTCAAAGAAGTTTTTACAACCACTTAGGTTAAAAAAAAAGAAAAAGGTTGTATTTGGGGCCTGCATATTTCAGGACACGCATGGAGTAAATACTGTAATTCCTTGAGGGTGTTCCTAGCTGCAAACTTCTTTCTCTCCCCTGCTTCCTTAGGCATGAGGCTTGATAAAATATTTGTTGAAAGAATAAAGGAGGCATTCCATCAAATGGTCATAATCCCTAAAACAGGAAGAAAGAAGTTTAGCAGGATCTCACGGGCTACCGGGAGAGGTGGTCAGCCCAGTATTCTGCTGTTCTTTGGGTTTTCCAGGATCAGACTCAAGGTGTGGGTATGGGCTCCACTTCCCCATAATTTGTTCAGCCCCCTACCCCAGAGAAAGCATATCATCTAAGTGAATGGGGTGTGTTTGCCCTACAAACCCAGCTCAAAGGCACATCCCCAAGATATTACCCTCCTGCCACCAGACCCCCACCTAACCCCGTCCCAAGTTTCTAGAGCCACAGCTGAACATAGCAAGGAAAGTGGCTGGGCAGAATTCAGCTGTGAACAGTTTCTGCTATCCCCACAGAAGGCACAAGTCTCAGCACTTTGCTACTGTAGTCAATAAATACTTTCCCAGGGGACCTAGGCTGTAGCCCACCTGTCCATCCAAGTGACAGCCCCGACCACCCCCTCTGGTGCCTCTGCCCTCTTTGTTGCCCAACAGAAGCAGGCTGTGATGAGAGCCCATCCCATCACTTGACATTTAAGGACAGGATCCTGCCTACGTCCCAGTTTCTTTGTGTCTGTTTAGAGCTATCCAGTCCAGCCTTGAACAAAGTTTAAGCCACATCCTTTGAGTCTTTAACAACTTCACACAGAGTGGTTCAGGGCCAGATCACATTGCAGCAGGTACCTGCCCCGACTTAAGGCCCCAAGAAGTATTTCATGTTGGGGGAGAACCCTGCTCTTCTCCAGCCTCAAACTTCACTGAATCATTGCTCACTTGAGGCAGCCTCATTCAGAATTCTCATTTCACTGTACATGTCACTGAGTGCCTTATTTTTGTTTCAGTTTAGGAAAAGTAGAAATTGTCCTTTTTGCTTCTTGACTTCAGAACTCCTGTTTCTGTTTTGGCGAGCTGTCTTCCCTGGGTTCCCCTTGTGTATGATGCTATAGAAGGAAAGGCTGAAGGAGCATGTGTGCAGAAGGAGGTCATGATGTCCAGGGTATAATTTTTCCTCTTTCCTTGTAAATCCTGAAATCTGCAGCTGTTAGTCCCAGTGTTTATGGATCGCACACTGCAACTTCCCAGAAAGAGGAACCATTTCACAGAGAGCTAGAAACTGGGATGTGGTACTTTGAAGGGATGCAAAACATAACCCTCTTTTCTGTCCTGGGAAAAACATGATAAATATTTTGTGGCATAGATTAACCCAGATGCTCATTGCATTCAGCAGCAGTTCCTATCTGGCTTGTGTCTAGAAGGTTCTGGGCTCAGGCCTCAATACAGAGGCCAGCAGTTCTTCAGACAAAGGTGATCAGACTGCCCAAGCTAGCATGACCTATCTCAGCTCCACTGCTTACTCAAGAGAAGCTGGCATCTAAGCAAGGGAAGAGACTTGTCCAATGACATGAAGTCAGACCAGGTGAAAAGTCAAGCATGCACAGATGAAGCCAGGTAAAGGCAGGTGTGCACAGGTAAAAGCAGGTGCTCCAGTGAGCAAGTCTGCCCCATTCCCTGATCCCTGCCAAGTTCCCCTATGCTTTTGCAGTTTTTTCAACTTGGTTTCCATTATAGCAAGAGCTCTATTTCCTTCTTGTTTCCCCACATCAAATATTAGAAAATGTACTCATTTCTCCATAATTTCTGACAATTTCTAGCTCAGTCACATAGACCTGATAGTGCAAATAGTCCCAGATTTTGCAAATCCCCAACTCCTCTGCAGATATGCCTCCCATGATTCACCTCTGAGTCTTACACAGACATTTATTACTCTCCACTAATTTTGCATTAGCTTATTTTCCATGGATTTGTCCCGAAAGGCCTCCTGGCACTTTGAACATAAGAGCCAAGAGACTGTAACTAGGAAAATGGAAAGATGGTTGGCATCTCCCAGAATCTGAGATAAGAGGGGCTGGTCTGAAGCTTTTTCGGGAGGATGCAGGAAGCAGTGGGCTGGACAGAGGGGCAGTTGGGCTTCCATCTAGGCTGCAGCCCTTTTCCTGTACCTTGAGTACACTCTGTCTTTCTGCCTCCCTCCAGGATAAATCCCAGGCCTCCTGCTGGTCCAAGTCAGCCTGGGGTTGGAGGTGCTGATGCTACGGGGGGGAAGCCTCTGTCCATGAGGAAGTAGAACAGTGGCAGCAGGGAGATGTCTAGCTCCACCTAACCGTCCTACAGAGGGGGAAGCTGTGGGTTCTCAGGGGTGCCTTCAGAGCTTACAGCAGAGATCTAGACAAGACACCATTTTGGGAATCCCCTCCTCTGTATCCCCTGCTCCATCCACTATCTCTGGGGGTCACCTTTCATATACAGCAAACTGCAACCAAGTCTTTATTTAGGCAAAGCATTCAGGGGACATCAAAATAATATAAAAATGCTCTTGTGCTCTTGTGTGAAACTATGGATCAGACACCCAAAGTCACCCTGAAGGCAACAAGAATTGAGACTAGAGGAACTTCACAGAAGTAAAAGGGTTTGACTCTCATGAAACCAAGTCGGCAATGTGATGCTCTTATTGGAAAGGAAACACATAAGAGGTACCCATGGCAAACAAATAAATAATCCAAACCTTTCAAACTATCAGCAGAAGGAATGTGACACAATGGGTATTATAGAAACAATACACATGACTGAGGTTTATTTCAATAATGTTACAGTGTTTCAATATCAGCAAACCCATTAGACTTTGTGTGTGTGTGTGTGTGTGTGTGTGTGTGTGTGTGTGTGTGGTGCTGGATTAAACCCAGGATATTGCACAATTGCACATGCTAGGGAATTGCTCTACCTCTGAGCTATAGCTCCAGCCTAGGAAATATGTTTGATCAAGCAATATTGCTTAGTGAAAAGAGAATCATTTGAGAGTATTTTAATATTATTCAATTTTATATATAAAGCCAAAGGCAGCATCATGTTTAAATATAAAACACTACATCACTTTCATTCAGTTCAGAAACAAGAAATGTGAGACTGGTACTAGTACTTAACATTTCTGTGAAATACCAGCCAATGCAATCAAACAAGAAAATGAAATGAGAAACTTATATATTGGAAATAAAAAGGTAAACTTCCCATTTGGGGAGGTGCTATGATTTTCTCCATGAAAAAAAAAATAAACCCAGAAACTGAAAGCTTATGGAAAGGAGAACCTATAGAAGAGAGAGCAGCCTTTCTATTTATGAGCAAATAACCAGTTGGGAAAACAGAGGGAAATGAAACCATTCTTGGAATCAATAGGACAAAAGGAAAAAAGAACCAAGACAAATATAATACAAACTTCCCTAGACCTTCAGGAGAAGAGAAAAAAAAATACCCTGAAACATCCACTGTGGAAAAGGAAAACAAGCAGAGTAAGCAAACATCTGGTCTGAGATTGTGGGTTGGAACAGGGACTGTTAACCCCAAATGCAAGGAAAACCTAAAAATAGAGGCCTGCAATATGCCAAGGAACTGCCATACCTACCAAGTGTGCCATGGAATAGAGTGATGGAGGAATTGGCCTCCTGGCTGCCTGAATAGGACACTCCAGCCAGGACCTCCCAGGCTCTTCCCTCTGTATTTGCCACATGCACACAGTTTCCCTGACTATGACTCTTCCTGCACATCTGAGCTGAACTATGATCTGGGCGCTAGGACCACAGCGAATCTTGCATCCCTTCTCTCCAGGGTCCACAGTGTGACTCTGTCTTGCTCACCTTAATCTGCAGTGGCTCCATAGAACTTGGCTCTTGGTACGTGCTCAGTGTGGTCTTAGGGAATGAAGAGAGGCAGGAGAAAAGGAAGGAAATAAGAAAATAACAGAGAGGATGAAGGGAGCAAACCCAAGAAAGAATTTACTCTGTCACAACTGTGCTTTTAAACAACATATAAAAAAGGAGAAGGACTAGATCATGTTGTACTACAGACCTAGTAATTTTTGGAAAATAGAACCAAATCTCTAAGCCATTCCTTGTAGCAAAATAATTATAGATGGATTAAAGACTTAACTATTAAAGATCAAATAATAAAACATTAGAGAAAATCCACTCTTACAACCTTGGGTGGAGAAGGTTGGAAGTTCTTCCTACACATGTCAGGTATTCTAGAGGAAGGGATCATATCGGACTACCTGGGAATGGGACTTCTACATGACAACCACCAAGAGGTGACAAAGATCAAGACAAAGGTCGAGAGAGAGGCTGGAGGGCACATTGAGACCTGCATGTTAAAAAGCTGATAAATATCCTAAATCTATAAGGGATCTTCACACAGTAATAAAATTCATCAAAAACTTTGCTTTAAAAATGGATAGATAACAGAAAAGAAAAATTTACTTCAAAATATTAAAAAGTCATAATTCTTTTTAACAAATGATGCTAAACAATCAAGCATCCATATGGAAAAAAGAACCCCACTCTGTGTCTCACACTGAATACAGAGTTGACTCCAAAATGGCCCTAGGTACCATAAATGTAAAACGTAAAAGGTATAAAACTTAAAAAAAAAACTTAGAAGAAAATCACTTTTTGTTCTTGGGTTAGACAAAATGTTCTTAGCTAGGACAACAAGACCATGATCCACAAAAGAAAACAATTGATAAATTGGGGGTTAGGGCATAGTTCCATAGTACAGTACCTACCTAGTATGTGTGAAGGCCTGGGTTCAACCCCCAGCACTACAAAAATAAAAAAATAAATTGTATTTCATCAAAGTTTAAATATTTTTCTCTATGAAAGTTACACCATAAAGAGAATGAAAAGACAAGCCATAGGCTGGGAGCAAATACTTAAAAATCATGTGTTTCACAAAGGACTTGTCTGTAGACTACACAGAATAAAAATAAGAGATCTTATAATTCAGTAAGATGCAAACAGCCCAATTTTAAAAATGGGCAAAAGCTTTGGACAGGTCTCTTCACTAAAGATATACAGATGACACATAAGAAAAGGAGATACCATCGTCAGTCAGGGAAATGTGTTATGGTTTATATTTAGATGTCCCCTGAAAGCTTCATGTAATCATAGGTGGGCTTTGAGGAAGGTGATTGAATTATTGGGTGCTATACTCATTGGCGGATTCATTCACTGGTGAGTTAATATCTAAATGTGATGTTAGGAGGTGGGGCCTGTCTGGAAGAGGTGGGTCGGTGGGGGCGTGGCCTGGAAGGTATCTCCCTTCTTGGCTCCTTTCTTGATTCCTTCTACTCCTGTCCACTGGCCATGAGCAGCTCTCCTCCACCATGCTCCTCTGCCATAACCATCCCGCCTTGGAGCCAGCTGAGGACTGAGTCAAAATACATCTCTCTTCCCTAACGTTGTGGGTGTCTGGTATTTTGTCCCAGCAATGAGGGAAGTGACAAAGACAAAATACAAACTAAAACCACACACCTATACCTGTGAGAATTTTTTTAAAAAGCTTTGGCAGAGATATAGAGCAACTAGAATTCTCACACATTGCTAGTGGAAATGTAAAATGGCACTGCCACTCTGGAAAACACTTTGGTAATTCCTCATGAAATGAAGCATCTGCTTAATATATGCAACCTAGGTATTCACCCAAAAGAAATGAAAAACTTGTATTCACCCTGAAACCAGCATGAATGTTGGGAGCAGCTTTATTCATGATTGCCCAAACCTGAAACAACTCCCAAACTGGATTAATCTCATAAACACAAATATACAACACAAATAAAATTTGGTACCAAGCTAAAATGGAATAATAGGGCAGCTGATAACAATAGGGGAATAATTTAAATTTATGAACACAAAAAAGATGACTCAAATCCATAGTTGAGTGGCCAAAGTATAACCTAGCCCAGTCCTCTTTATGAAAGAGTGTACAGGTCTATGTTTCCCCTGGGTGTGGACACACGAAGTTGTGGTGCACTATGTCACTCACCCACATGGGACTGCAAAACAGACCAGCTTACAGTGTGAGCAAGCTGGACGTCGTTGGTCCAGTAAGTCTGTCCATCTGTACTGCTGTTCCTGCCCTTCCTCCATCCTCTGTCTCTACTTCACACCTGCAGGACTTGGTCTGCTCCCACCTCACCTTTGTCTGTCACTGTAACTCCTCGCTGGGCTCCCTGATTCCCAGTCAAATCCAAACCCCTTTCGCTGGGTAAACGGCCCCTCCTCACCCCCTCCATCTTCATCCTTTCTGCAGATCAGCTCACACATCTTATCCACAGAGAAATTTTCATTCTGCTCCAGGATCACTCTTACTCCACCTAGTCAGACAGGTAGATGGGATCCCACCCTCACCTGCCTTTGTTCCTGATTGCCCTGCTTGCTGTTTCCTGCACCTGGCTGCCCTTCACGTTTGCGGAGTGCAGTCACCACATGTTGGAACTTGAGTCTGGTTCCAAATTAACTCACTGTAAGCATGAGCTACTGCCAGGGACCACAGTGCACCAGCGACCGTGGAGAACACCAAGAGTCACACACATCCTGGCCCATGGAGTGCAAAATCAAATGCAATAAAGAGACTGATTGTGTGCTCCCTATTGAACAAAGAAGGAACTAAATATAAAAGGTGGCCCTCTGTATCTTGGATTCAAACAATGGATCAAAAATATTGGGAAAATAATTCCATCTGTACTGATCTTGTACAGACCTTTTATCATCTTTAACTCCTAAATAATACAGTATAACAGTTATTGCTGTAGTATTTGCATTGTATCAGGTGTTATAAGTCATTTGGAGATGATTTATAGCATAGGGAAAATGTGCACAAGTTGTATGCAAATTCTGAGCAGATTTATATGAAGGACTGGGGCATCCTTGGGTTTTGGTATCTTGAGGGGGTCCTGGAACCTGTCCACTGAAGATACCAAGGGATTTTCTACCTGTGTGTGGGATAACACCAAGTAGGGACAGATCCCCATTGACAACATAGACACAGGGTCACGATGTACTGTGTGAAAAATCTCTAACAAGGGTTAACAAGCAAATTTATACAAATACACAAAGGGATTTTTGTTAGAAGAGTCAGCATCTATGCATTTACATCTCTGAAGGGAATGTGAGATTTTTTTTTCTCCCTTAAGTGATCGATAAAGCAATGAATTTAGTTCACTGCCACCATCTGGGAAATATATGAAACACTTGGTGCATTTCCCACTTTTGAAACAGCCTCCTTCCTTTGCCCTTCCCTGGGTCAAAGTGAAGGAAGTTAATTCTAGTTGGAATAGGTAATATAAAAGTCAAAAGGTAAATTATTAGTCTTTTAAAAAATGAAGATCAGAAGGCCTCCATCTGAAGGGCTTTGATCATTCCTAATAAGAATCCAAGGCCAAATCCCAGGCCAAATGCAAAGCCTGACCGTGAAGTATTTAATTCCGGGGTTTACCTCAGAATTTGCTGTGTTTAAAGGAAGCAAGGTGCTGTCCCCACTCTGCTGGTCTCATCACTTCTGGCCAGGTTCAATTTGGGGGTCCTGAGACAGGAGGTCATCTCTGGGGCTGTGCAGGTAGAGTTAGCAGGGACCCCCAGGATGAGAGCCTGGAGGACCTACCTTTCTCTGCCCTCCTCCCTTGTGGTTCTTCTTTAGGCTTGGCCGTGGCCTGGACACCTCCCCAGGTCTGTTTCCTAGGGACTGGAGCCACCCCACCAGTGCAGGTTCCACTCTAATGAATAAACCAGGACCAGTGCAAGGCCAAGGATTGGACTGTTCAGGTCAGAGTGGGAGTACCCCACACTGGCAGCCCCTCATTCTGATGCTCAGACAATTCAGCAGCCTCTAGGCTTGAGATTTTTACACACCACTCTCCAACTCTTCCTTCCCTGGCTGACCCCTGCTACCACCTGGTATGGGTTCACAGCCCCACCCTGATCTAGCTAGTCCTGGCTCCCCTTGAGCCAGCTCATGCACCTCTGGGAGCCATGTTCTACTCCGTTCTGAGACCCTGGGTCTTCATGTATCATACTCCCGAAAAAATCAAAGGCAGGAATGGACCATTACTTGTTTCCATGGCAGCAGATGCTTGGAGATGGCGTCAGGTGCATGAGAGGGCACCCCATCACCAGGTGTGTCTTCTTATCCCATCCTATTGTCCCAACAACACCCAAGTGTTCCACAGGGGAGGTGTAATTGTCAGAAGTATTTACTGTAGGATTGCAAATATGATGCTATATGGCCAGGCTTTTCCATTTCAATTCTCAATTATGTTATAATCATATTTATTATAATTAATCATTATATTATATTACTAAGATAATAGCATAACAGGATAAGACAGTTTTGACAAAGCAGAAAAAAATATAGGCATTGTTTCTTGGGGGAAAATAGGTCTCCCTGGCCAGTCCACATCCAGTTTGGTACCTGCCACATTGAGGGACAATAAGCCTGAGTTTGGGAGGAAGAAGAGAAGGGAGGTGCGAGATTCCTAGATCTCAGCTTTTTCCAGTTGTTTAATGCATGTCAGCTGATGCTAACTGTGCAGGAAGAATGAGAGATATCTGATCTAGAAATAGAAGTCTTGAGGGGCCCTTAGGATTGCCATCAACCTATTGAAGAAATGGCCTTTGTAGCTGGGCATCAGGGTGCTTGCCTGTAATCCCTGGAAGGCTAAAGCAGGATGATGCAAAGTGTGAGCCCAGCCTGGGAAACTTAATGACTTAGGGAGACCTCGTCTCAAAATTACCAAATGAAAAAAATGGTTAGGGATGTAGCTCAGTGGGAAAGCTGAGTTCTGTGCCAAAAAATTAAATTAAATTAAAAATATCTTTACAGCACCTATTGGTAAAAGTAGCAGGATGGTGCTTTAAGGAGATGATCTGGCGTCACCAGAAGGAACTTCCCAGGACGACTTGTGGTCAAGGACCCTCTATTGCGCTGCACTCGGAATACACTTTCAAACTCAAGGACTTGGGGTGGCATATGTGACACAGTTAAAACATTTAAGACTCATGGTGAAGTAAGTTTTAGGAACCGAAAACAACATAGTAAAAATTCTCTACACTTCACAGGACACATTCTCTGAACGAAGTATTTGTGGCTTTGAGCACAGGTCCACAGAGAGGCCCCTTTTGTGTTCTGATAACTGGAGTCTTTCTCAAATGCCCAAGTGAAGGTTAGGCTGTACTTAAAGCAGAACTTAAAAGAAACTCAGTTCTCCTAGCTGAGAGTAGTCTAGCAGCCCCTCACTCGGGTTCCGAGCCTCCCTTTGCCCTAACTACTGACCTCCCCTTGGTACTGATAAGGTAGAAAGTCATATTCCTGTAAACGAAGTTTTGTAACCCCTGAGGAACTATATGCTCTATAAACAAAGTTTGCTCTGTTCCCATATGATTGCTAAGACACTGCCTTCTTACAAGGCTAAATTACTAAGCTTTCTCCCCTTGTCCTGTTCTGGTAAACTCACCTACTATATCACTAGAAAGACCACCCCCCTTCAACTAAATGTATAAAAACTGGAACTTTTCTTTGTTCAATCACTTAGCCTTGGAACACAAGTCTGTTGAGCCGGTGTTCACCTTAATAAATCCTCCTGATTCCCGTTTGGCCTCCCTTGTCCCTTGGAATTCTGCAACATATTCACCCTTTTTCTCTACAGCAAGCTGCCCCAGGTCTCCTCACTCATATGACCCATTCCAACCTGAATTTTGTCTGGAAGACAGCCTCCGTCCTTCCCTCCTTCCTTCCCTTCCTTCCTTCCTTCCTTTCCTTTCTCCTCCTTTTCTTTCCTTTCCTCCTTCACTCTCTCCTTCCCTTCTCTCCCTCCTTCCTTCCTTCCCTTTTTTGTCCCTCCCTCCCTTTCTCCCTCTCTCTTCTTTCTTTCCCTCCTTCCCTCTCTTCCTTCCTTTTTCTTTCTTTACTTACTTGCTGGACAGAAGATAGAAATTTGGCAGCAGCATCTCTGAGGAGGGGTTGGCAGCTCATGCCACCTGTGCACGCCCCTTGGGGAACCATGTCAGGCTGCTGCAGGAGGAACTGGATGGTCTCACGGGGTGTATGTGGTCACTGGAAGTGTCTGGGGACTGTCCTATGTGGCTGGAGGGGAGTCAGTTGGCAGCTAATGCTCTTCCTTGCCCTGTGAGGTGGATACTAGAGAACAAAGCAAGCTTCAGCTTAGCCCTGGGCTACCCAGAGAGCCTCCCAAGTGCCTTTTTAGCCATGATTAATGCTCTTACTAAGCAACTCTCTGCACTGTGAGACTGGGCATGGAAGGTTAATGGGCCCAGCAATAACTGATTAGGGAATGCACATTATAAAGAATTATAACCAGTATTTCTCACTTAATGGTCTGTCCTCAGGGTCTTCCAATGTGTTTCCTAAGGGCCTTTTAACTCTCACACCATACAGAGTTTACACAGGGACTGTTGTCAGGCCAAGGGAGGACCATCTTCTACTGCTGTACGAGACATAAAGGGAAAAAGAATTGAGGGTTAATAAAGGTGAGGTAAAGATGCAAAGATGGTGGAACGTGCAATCAGTAACTTTAATAACAACTAAATATAGATTGCTTCCATACCTGAATTTTCTGTCGTTTTATTTTTAATTCTGTAACGGGAGCTTGGATAGCTTCAGAGGCTGTGTGGGTATTGTTGCCACATGTGTTTTTAAAAATAGCAAATGAAACAAAGGTATGGTTAAGAAATAAAAGCAGCTAAATGAACTTGATTGTTTGGCTGAAGGCTCTTCAGGCCAGGCTTGGGGAAGATTGGAGATGGAGCCTCCCTCCCTCAGTGAGCTGCACCATGTGGTATCCAGCAGTGGCAGCACCAGGTCAGGATGAAATATTGTGCTGCTTGGAGCTCTGGCTCACTTCAAAAGAGTTAATTTCAGCAATGTGGCTGCCTCATTCTTAACATAAACTCTCTCTCTCTCTCTCTCTCTCTCTCTCTCTCTCTCTCTCTTTCTGGGTCTTGGGATTAATAACTCCTAAAATTGCTATGAAACTATCTGCAGAGCACATCATGGTAAAGGTGCAATGGTAATTACATGGGGTCTCCTGGGGAGCTAACCCAATTGCAGCACGAAGGGGCCTTAACGCACTGGTCCAATGGCAGCCCAGAAAAACCCGGGACATTGTCGTGCAATTATACCATAAGGCTAGAAATGGCTGGAGCCATGTTGCCTGTTACTAGTTGGGTAGCTCTCGGCACAGTTGTGGACAGCAATGTCATAGAAGGGCTCTGCTGTAGTTCTTCCAAGGCAGACCCCACCCTGCATCCCAGAAGGAGGGAGGCCAGGGGCTCCCCAAGGACTGGCTGTCCACAGATCAGGACAAAGACATTTGTAGGCTAGCTGGAGAGTAACTTCTGAAAGAGGAGTTAAGAGTGTAGTTGGGAGAGGGTACATCAGCCAATTCAGGCCAAGTTATGCCGCGCTAACAAACACCCCCCACTTCCAGGTGGCCTAACGCCACGATGCTTTATTTCTTGCTCACAGCATTTTATTGCCCACCATATGGGTCTGGGTGACTCTCCAGAGTGGGTGTTCCCCACGTGCCTCCCACCTGGCACAACAAAGAAAGAGCCAGGAGAATCCCCCAGCAGCTCTTAATCCTCCCTGCCCAGCCTTGCATGTAGAGGAGACAGGCAGGGAAATACAGCATCCTTTCTGTGTTCAGGGAGGGGAGAAGAAATAGAATTGCCTGAACTCTGGAATGTTCACAGTGAGACCATGTTTTATGTAAAAGCGAGGACTAACTTCTGGAAGGACTGCACCTCTAAGACAGCTCCCATCTTATCCCGGCAGGAGGCTTCCCTCCCTGAGAGCACTCAGTCAACTGCCTTCTGTATCAACGGGGCAGAGGACTGTTTAACCCCAGCCACACACATACCCCTAAAATACTAGCATTCGAGTCCAAAGTGGTGAAATGCTTAGGCTTAGCCAACAACCCTGACTCTGGGTCCTGCCTGATATACACTGGTGCATGACTTTGGACAAGTAACTTAACCTTCCAAGTCTTTGCATTCTCATCTTCAAATGGGAATCTTAATGATGAATAAATATCTCCTCAGGTTGTGGTGGGAATGAAAGAAGTTACTTTAAACAAAATGCTCATCAGAAGCACTCCAAGGGTGGCATTATGATTAAATGTCCATATCACTTGTCATTTGCAGGGAGAATCCCACCTTCCTCTTCTCTTTTTTCCATATATTACACTGGATTGTATTGTTTGGTGAATGTCTGCCTTATTCTTCTCCCTCACCACCCCGGCATGACTGGGGTGTAGTTTCCCACCTTAATAATGTTGGCTTAGCCATGTCACCTTCTTCAGCCAATGAAATCTGGAGAGCACTGACCAGCTGAGCTGACTCTGAGGAGACCAGCACAAGTGCCCACCAGCCCTCACACCACCTGCCCTTCTGTGAGGAAGAAACACATGCTTATGGTCAGCAGACACTAAGATTTGGGTTTGTTTGTTACCAAGGCAGAAACTGACTAATACACATAGATGTGGAAAGTCCTTTACCAGTCTCAGCCTCTCTACCAGCTGCATTCCTCTTTAGCCTCAAGTGAAATATATTGTTATCACAGAAAGATGTCTCCAGTGAATTGTAGATTGAAAAATAGCTAGTCTGAAAATATGTTCATTATTCTATATTTACTTATAACTTCACTTGTATGCAAATGTATTATAAACATACTAATTCACCTGTGAAACGTATGCTAACAGGTTAACAGTTTTTGCTTCTTTGAACTGAGAATTATGGATGATTCTTCACAAATCATGTTTTGCATTGTTTTTATAACATCACACGGATGATTTTTTTAAATCCAGACATTGTAAAACAAATATCCAATGAAAAAAGTCTCCTATTCTACACTCAGTGTCATTTATCAGAGGTAGTGGTTTCTTGGTAACATTCTAGAATTGCTTCCTCGGAGCCATATTTTCAAGAGACTCCAAGTTACCAAGTATCCAAAAAAACCCCTAAAAAACTAAAGTTTAACCAGTCTCTGAGCAAAATGACATAGTAGTCTTAATATTCTATCCAGAACTAATTCTTAAAGTATTACATACAGCTAATCTGTTCTCATTAAAATGGTGGATTAAAATTTAATCTCTACATTTCTAGAAATAAGAAAAATAAAGTCTTTGTACCCTTATTTGTTTACCTCCTCAAAAGGTTATATTCAGTTTTGTAAAAGAACTCTAATTGAGTGCAAGAATTCCAGCTTATATTATGTCATGAGATCACTTTGAAATTCTTTATTAAAGGATTTTAAAGAAAGGAAAGTATTTTATAAAGGACCTGTTCTGATCTCCTGCACATCCAGACCTACCTTGTAGATT
The DNA here is from genome assembly GCF_000247695.1 of Heterocephalus glaber. Next base: position 16,280,235 of record NW_004624767.1, on the reverse strand, counting down.
CAAAATTCTTCCATTTTTTAGTGGAATTTGCAGGTGAGGTCTGAAGCTGCATGAATGGAGACCAAATAAATGGATACATTAGGTTTTCTGGGAGTTTGTGGGTTCATCCTATGATAGAAATGTATTATTCATGGATCCAAATTGGGGGAGGGATGTTAAACAGAATTTGAACTAAAGCAATCAACATGTGAAGCAGTCATGGGAAAACTGATGTGCCAGAGGCAGGTTCCCATGAAGAGCTGAGTTCTTTCTCTATTGGAGCATCCTTCCCAGATCAGAACTGGCCCGCACTTCCCTGGCACTTTATCCATCCTGGAGGCAAGGGAGGCCCCAGGCTCCCAGGGTCAAGGTTTTAGCATTTGGATGTAAGAGGCAAGAAGTGTGGTATAAGGTGGCTTCCCCTAGTTGGAGTCTGTGGACTCCCTAGTAGGTGATATCATGACTGGTGGCTCACAGCCTGCCATCCAGTCTCCTTAGTGCGCTCTCTCTCTCTCTCTCTCTCTCTCTCTCTCTCTCTCTCTCTCTCTGGAGATTGAACCCAGGGCCTTTGCACTGGGCTACATCTCTAGCCATTTTTTAATTTGAGACAAGGTCTTGCTACGTTACCCAAGCTGGGCTCAAATTCGCAGTCCTGCTGCCTGGGCCTCCCAGAGTGCTGAGATTACAGGCATGTACCACCATGCTCAGCTCCCCAACCTTTTCTAAATGATCCAAAATCCCCACCTGCTTCCCTTGCCTGAAGAATGCCACCCATTCCAGTAGGTCTCCTCCTCCTCTGGGTCTGGATATAGGAAACCAATGAGTAGGAACCAGAAGAATTGTACTTGAAGCCAGAGCCATGGACCCTTATAAACAGTGTGGCAGGTTCTTAAACAGGAAAGCACACTTCCACCACTCAATGCCACCCTTTCATGCTAGGCATTGGACCAAGAGTAACAAAAGTATGTATGTACAAAAAGACTAACATGTAAATGTTTAGAACAGCGTTGTCATCACCCAAAGCTGGAACCAGCCCAAGAAGCCAGCAACAGATGATCAGATAATCAACGTGTGGTCTGTCCATACTCTACACTACAGAAGACAACTAGGAATATGAGGAATAGCAGTTGGAGCAGGCGGTAACTTCAAAATGATGATACTTAGTGAAAGTTAACTCTGGCCATGTACCTGCTCTATGATTCCATTTATAGAAAAGTCTAGAAAATGCAAACAAAATTTAAAGTGGCAACAGATCTGCTGCTGTCTGGGAACGGGGTCATGTGGGAAGGTAGAACCACCAAGGAAGGAGAAGAATTTGACGGGGAGGGGTGCATGTGTTCCTTTTGATCATGGTGCTGGTCTCGTGGGTGGACACTAGAGCTCCGGTGCGTCCCCCAAGGGTTCATGTGCTGGGAGCTTGGTCCCCATTGGAGCAGGTTCAGGTGGTGGAACCCTTACAAGTGGGGTCTGGTGGGAGGTGATTACATCCCGCAGAAGCACTGCCCTCTGAGGGCTCAGTGCTGGTCTCCTGAGTGAGTGAGTTCTCTCCAGAGCAGATTGTTACAAAGCAAGGTCACCTCAGTGCTTGCCCCTATCTTCACGTGGCTGGTTCCCTTTCTGCTTCTTCACCATGTTGTAACCCAGCGAAGGGGGTCTTGCCAGAGGCCGAACAGATGAAGCTACCTGATCGGACTTTCAGCCTTCAAAACTGTGAGGTAAACAAACCTCTTTCCTTTTTAAAGTTTTTAGCATCAGGTAATTTGTTACAGCAACAGGAAATGAACTGAGGCAACTAGTGATTCCCAATTGGGAATGAGTTTTTCCCTCAGAAACTTTTCGGTAATGTCTGGAGGCATTTTTATTGTCATGCCAGGAAGGACCAAGGATGCTGCTAAACCTTCTACAATTCACAAGACAGCCCACATCTCACAAGAGAATTATTCTTTCCCAAGTGTCAACAGTGCTGAGCTAGAAAAACGTTGGTGTACAGATACGTTAAAACTTATCACATCATATGCTTTAATCACAGGCAGTTTATTGTACGTTGATTAGGTATCAATAAAAAGATGAAATCCTAGCCCCGCCACTTGCTGGTTGCATGACATTAGGTAACTTACTGCACCTCTCTGGGTCTGTTCCCACTCTGAAAACATGGGGGGTAATAATATCTATTTCCTGGAACTGCTCAGCCTTAAATAAGAGCCTGAGATGTGAGTCAAATACTAAGTAGATGAAAATAAGGTGATAATTCACCGACTTGCTTGCTGCCTGTGAGCATTCAGCCAGTCTATTGGAACTGACTTCAGCTGGCAGGGGTGGAACTCAATTACATCATGCAGGGAAAAGACCTTTTTAAGCTGGGCTCAAGTTCTGAGAGTCATCCAAGGGCCAAGGAAAAACAGCCTCTGAATTTCAGATTCTGCTCCCAGATCTACAGGGCTGTGCAAGAAATATAGGTCAGAGAATAGAAGTCACTTTAAGGGTGGGTAACAAAGATCTTGGTGTGACCTTGGGCCTTGGCTTTGCACTTGATACCAACAGGAAATAAGACTCTGATATGATTAATTATAAATACAAAAATTTCTCACATTATGATTTTGCCAAGGTTTTCATTCATTGGGGTTCAGCCACAGAAACACTGAAGAAAATTGCCGAGGCTGGAGACCCTTAGAGCAAGCCCCTCTGTGCCCAGCCAACCTTGGTGCTGGGTACTGCAGCCGGCAAAGCCACTGTGAGGATTGCTAATGATGGATTGTTTTGCAATTTAGTTTGGGACCCAATAATTATGGCATTATCCCTGCTGGGCTCCACCCCCCACTTCAATTCCATTGCACCTTGAAGAAGGTAAATAGGAGGGCAGCGCAGGGAGCAGGATTGGGAGTCCTCAATCAGCTCTTTGTTCACTACCTGCAGGTGAACGGAAGAGCAAGGCCTTGGCATCCAGAACACAACACTTTTGTCTGGCACGTTGTTCCAGGACCTTTGGAATCCAGGGATTGGAGAGGAGGAGCTTACCTTTGCCAAAATACCAACCCCATAAGCATCTGCAGGCACTATTGGCTCAGAGGTTGTTAAGGGCCCTCCTCCCATGAGCCACAGGGTAAAGGCAGGCACTCAAGGCTCTGGTCCTTCTCAATCTCTTTTCCCCAAATACTAGCAGCAGCAACTGAGAGCATCCCAGACCGGCCTGCAGGGGTAGAAGTAGATTCCAGAGAACTCCAAGTTGGCCTGACTCTCAGTTGGACCAACTATGGTCCCCTGAGAACACAGGGCTGTTTCCTGTCCACAGGACAAGAGAGGTTCTCACTTCTGACCATGCCCTACCTACTGTGGCACTCCCACTCTCTGTGGCCTGAGCTGGATGCTGTAGGGGAACTGAGTCCACCCCGGAGCACCCTGCCTTTGCAAGTGGTGCTCTCCCTGCTCAGAATGTTGTTCCCATGTCCCCTGAGCAGTTGTGGTCCTGTGCAGCCATGAAGTAATTCTGGGATAGCATCATCCCTGGCAGTCTACCCTGTTGACCTTGGGACTGATCCCCTTGGATCCAGACATCCCCATATCCCCCCACTCTGGGTGATGATCTTATCCATCAGGAGCATCTTTCCAATCAGACTGTGAGAGGATGGGAAAAGTCACACCTCAGTCTCCTTTAAATGCTAGGTAGCAGGCTCGGTGCCTGGCACAATCCATGTATGTTGAGTAACCATGCCTAATTCCAATGGACAGACTTGGCCTCCTTAGGGTACTTTCTATTATGCCAAGCAATCAGAAAAGGGGGCAACTGATGAAGGGGCAGCCTCTCAGAACCCCACTGGCCTTCAGTATCAGGAGGCTCACGTTCGGAAGCCTCCTGCTAATGGAGAGAAGGGGAAGGTGACCGGATTGTGACTCTGCCAGGCTCTAGGGTTCAGAACAGGCCAGGCCGGTTGGGTTGGTTGTGGGAGAAGAATAAGGAAGAAGGAGGTTGTTCTTCATAATCCTGCTTGTTTATCCAACACACAATGAAACAGAGGCAGGATTGTTCAGAGATGCCGGATGGCGCCCATGAGAAAGACCCCACTGGACCCAGAGGTCTGCCCAGGAATGCTTGGAGCCTGGGAAACAGGAATCAGGCACTGGGGTGAGAGCTGGGGATGAGTAGGCTGTGGTGCGTTGGAGCATCCGCCTGTGCTGAGAGCTCAAGGGGGATATTTCTCTCTGACTCTGTGGTCAGGTAGCTCATCATGTGTGATGGGGAATTTTATGTTACTTGGCCTGGGCCATGGGTCCCCAAACCTTCAGGTAAGTCTTGTTTTAGGTGTGTCTGGAAGGAGGCTTCTGCATGAGACCAGAGCAGAGGGGGCCTCGGCCCACCTGCCAGGGCCTGAATGGAAAGAAATGAACCTGAGAAAGAATCTGTTCTCTCTGCCAACTGTCCTCAGGTTGGGATCTTCATCTCTTCAAGCCCTTGAGCTTGGCCTTAGCGGAAAGAGCATTTCACTCTGTCAATGATTTTGACAAGATTCCTGGCCCACATGTGAGGCCCACTGGTGCACTTGACCATGAGCAGCTTGGTTGTATGGTCATCTAGAGCCAATTACTGCTAAGATGCTCATGGACCCCGAGCTGAGGGACTTGCCTACTTCTGCTGCAGGGAGGGGCTGATCCCATGGGGCCCAAAGTTAGAGGGTTGGCTGGTCTCATTCTCTGCAAAGAACTGGGGTGCTTGTCTTGCAAAAAGGAGATAGATCCTGGGTAGCCAATCCACAGTGTAAGATACAGGCTCTGCCTCTTTGCCTTTGGGAACCCCCAAGGTGGTTAGAAAAATAACTCATGGAAACTGAGACAAAGTGGCAAGCTTGGAATCCTGTTGGAGGAGGCACAGGGGCAGCTCAGGGAAGGGTGAGTTCAGCCTGGCTTGGGTCCACTCCCAGTCCTGGGGGCCCTCTGGACTATCGGATGTGTGGCCTTACACTTCTTTTCCCTTTATCTCAGAGCCAGGGTGCAGGGATTGTGATAGTCCATTCCCTACCTCCAGGTCATGCCCTTTCTGCTCAGTCCCTTTGACACATGTCATGCATGCATTTCCCTGCAGACTCCAGGTTCCGATTAGGTAAGCGCCAGCTTCAAAAGGAATCCGGCATTTGCGGAGATGCTGCTCGGCCCTGTGCCCCACTCAGTGTCCTGCTTTTCACTCAAGGTTGTCCTCTGTTGTCAGGTTTTTAAATTTTTTGAAAACAAAACATATAGCATACAATTCACCATCTTAACTATTTTTAAGAGCAGTTCACATTTTACGCACATTCACATTCACTGTCTCTACTGTCTGTCCTCCAAACTTTTACATCTCCCCAAACTAAAACTTTCCCTTTAAACATCAATTCCCTATCCTCCTCCCCATTCTGTGCACCCCGGTCTTACCCATCTTTCCCCCAAAATAAGATCTAACTAGAAATCAAAAATGCCAACCCCAATCAGCCTATCTTTGCTTTACCTGCCATTACAGCATAACCACTGAGCAAGAGAATAGTGAGGTACAATCTTCCACATGATGCTGGCCATCACCATGGTAATGACCAGGCATTAACTACAGCTGAAGTTTATTTTCTGGTCAGGTCTCATTTTCAGGGAAATGGGGTACTTTACACCTCTATAAATCTGATAACCAGGGACCTCATAGATGTAGATTCATAAAGTATCTGTCCTTCCATGCTCAGCTTATTCCACTGACCATGATGTGCTCAAGGTTCATCCATGCTGTAGTGTGTGTCGGGATTTCCTTCCTTTCTAAGCTGAATTCTATTGCATTGTAAGGACCACCACTTCTTGTTCATTTGTTCATCTGTCAATGGGGCTTGGGTTCTTTCTGCCTCTGGCTGTTGTAGCTTTGCTGTGACCATGGACATTCCCATATCTCTTGGAGACTCTGCTTTCAATTATTTTCAGTATATGCTCAGAAGTTGAATTGCTGGATCCTATGGTAATTCTATCTGTAAATCTTTGAGGACCCTCCATACTGTTTTCCACAGCACCTGTACCATTCTACATTCCCACCACTGTGCACCAGGGCTCCAGTTTCTCCCCATCCTGGCCAGCACTTGCATTTCTCAACCCCTGGATAGTAGCCATCATGAGGAAGACTAGGGGAACTGCCTGTGTGCCTGTCTCCACATGGTTGTGTGCACACCTAACCGTGCAAAGAATCCGGCTGCATAGTCATTTGCTCATCTGCTCACCGGTTGCTGGATGCTTTTGCTGCCCCATCTCTTGCCTCCACAATCAGTGCTGGACAGGGGCATGTGGCCTCCTGAGGGACCACCATGAGAGTCTCTCTCGGGCATGCATTTGCCAGCCTGACTGCACAGCCCTGCCCAAGTTCTTCCCAGGCTGGCACAGTTTTCCCCTCCCATGGCAGTCCCAGGAAGCTCCTACTTCCCACTACCTTGCCAGGACTTGGCACTAGCTGATGTTCTGCCTTCTGCAAATCTGACAGTGGAAGGGGAGCTCCCCATTTTTATTTGCGTTGCTCTGATTACTAGTGGATCTGAGCAACTCTTTGCCCATGTGCACCTTGTTTGCATTTCCCCTTCTATGAAAGGCCTGTTGGGGCTGGCTGTTCCCCTTTCTGATTTTGCGTTGAAGAACAGTCCCTGCCGTCTGTCACTTAGAAGGAAAGTTAGCTGTTTTAAACTAAGGCTAATGCCAGCAGGGAGCATCCTATCAGTCTTCCTGTATATAGACATCCTCGGCCTACATGGATTCACTTGGGATTTTTTGACTTTACGGTGGTGTGGAAGGGGTGCTCATTCAGCCTGGGCAGCCCATTTTCTGGCATCACTTACACTGCTCTGGAGCTGCAAGCCTGAGACTCGAGGTGCTCTCTAAGCACTGTCTGTGGCAGCCCAGCTGTACCTTCAGCATGGACCAGCAGGAGGGAGTCACAAAGAGAGATTCAGCTGGTATGCAGGCTTCAGGACTGGTGCAAGGACTGCTACTCACCCATGGATGATATCCTTGAGGATTAAGGTTTGAAGTTTTATCCACAAACCAGGAGGTGTAGAGAAACAATGCTTATTAGACTCCTTAATATTGCTAAGACATGAAATCATTTCCGTGAACACTGATGTTGAGCACCATGGCAGGAAGAAAGCCACCGGGTAATGTCACTGGGCATGGTTACTTGAGTGTGGACACATGTGGGTGGATGAGTGTGGCTTGCAAAGCATGATATTAAGCATGACTGTAGTGTGTCCCTCACTGTGCAACCTTGGGAAAAACAGCATAATACAAAAACAAAGAGTTGCACCACATAGGAGAGGCTATAGAATTGCATGAACTGAGTGCCTGACCAGGCAGATGATGTGCTTTCAGCAGGATGCAGAGATGAAGGAGATGCTGATCCCTGCTCAGGAAGTCCAGTCTGCAAGCCAGACATATGTGGACATAGAGCCTTTCCAGGGAACAAATGGTGGCTTTTTCTATGGCATAGGGTTGCCAGATTTAGCAAATAAAAAAGCAGGATGCTACATGTCACTTGATATCAGGGAATTGCAAACAAAAAACAACCAAGGGACACCACTACACTTACTTGAATGGCAAAATATGAAAGCTTGATGACAGCAGCTGGCAAGAATATAGAGCAACAGGAATGCTCATCATTGCTGGTGGGAATGCAGAATGGTACACGCAATTCGAGAGACAGTTCGGTGGTTTTCTAAGAAACTCAACATGCTCTTACCCTATGAACCAGCAATCGTGCAACTTGATATTTACCCAGATGAGCTGAAAACATATATCCACACAGAAACCCACACACAGGTGTTTACAGCAACTTTATTAATAATTTCCCAAACTTGAAAGTGACGATTAAAAATAAATCAGAGAGAAATTCTGCAAAGAATGCTGACATTTATTGGGAAATAACAGAGCACTGCAAGAGAAACATTTGTGCCGTGGTAAACCATGGGTGTATTCAAACATATAGAGGGAAGGGGAAGTTTCTAAATACCAAAGTGAGAAGACTACATCAGATATCTGAAACAGTAATCCTGACCACAATAATTAATAACAATAGTGACATCAGCCTGAGGTTAAACAGGCAGTTGCAGGGCTGTCCTTGTCAAGCACTTTTTGTATAAAGTTGTATTGGCCTTTTTGTAGAGTCTTTCATGATAGTTACTGTCAGGCCATCATGTATAACCTCCTGGCTTTTTTTTTTCCTTTTTGGTTAGAGTTGACACAAGTGACACCATCTTGATTCTGATGACTTCCACATTTCTTTCATAGAAAGAAGATATTCTTCAGTGGGTGAACTGATAAACTCCATTCATCCAGACAAGAAATACTATTTAGGGAGAAAAAAGAAAGCTATCAGTCCACAAAATGACATGGAGGAAATTTAAATGCACTTTACAAAGTGATAGAAGCCAATATGAAAAAGCTATATACTGTATAATTCCAACTGTATGGCATTCTGGTAAAGGCAAAACTGTGAAGACAGTAAAAAAGATCAGTGGTTTCCAGGGACTGGGCAAAGAGAGAGACAGAGTACCAAAGTTGTGAAACTTCTTTGTATGATACTGTAATGGTGGCTACACATCATTTGACATTTGTCAAAGCCCATATAAAATATGCATTACCAAGAGTGACCATAATACCAACAGTGAACTTTGGATGATAGTGAAGTATCAATGTAGGTTTATCAGTTTTAACAAACGTACCACTCTGGTAGGGAATGTTGATAATGAGGGAAGCTTTCCAGGTGTGGAGGCAGGGAATATACAGGAACCCTCTTTCCACTCAATTTTGTTGTGAACCTAAAGCTGCTCCTAAAAAAGGATAAACTATAAGTAAAACTTTTTAAAATGCAAGATGTACAGATATGAACTTTAGATGAGCTACACATAAATTTTTAGTATATCTTATCCCATGTTGGGATAAATAATACTAAATAATTATTTAATGGCAAACTTACTTTGGAGAGAGATGGAAGAAGAAGCAAGAGGCATGGGTATTGTACTGTTTTAGTTGGATCAGAGGCCACAGGGGTCAGGCCAATGGCTTCCCTCTCCCGTGAGGAATGTGACCATGCATACTGCCATCTACTCCCCTCCCAGATGGAAGCTTCAGGTGTCTGTCTATAAAAGGTCAAGTCCTTCAAAGGCCTCCAACAGTCTCGGAAACAGACAAGTCTTCCATGTTTCTCCTCCAAAGCCTGCATCACATCTTCACTTAGACAGGAAGGGCACTGGAGACATGGACAGCATCCTCTATTCTGGTGTAGGTACTGCCCACATAGCTGGGGGGGCAACACCTGCAGCCCTGTGGGTCAGGGTTGGTGGAGTATCTGCCCCAAAGCATATTATGTCATCCATTCATCTGCACTTATGCACCTATAATTTACAACAGAAATTCTTAGAATGTCATGATACAATTACTTTCAGATCTAGCTTTCAACAACAAAATGTTTAAACCCATGTTGGCCCCAATTCAGAATAGCTTCTTACGAGTTACCTGGTGAGACCTGGATTTCAACAGAAGTCTTCTGCAACTCCATTCATGAAACAAATATTTATTGAGCACCTACTATGTACCAGGCACAGTCTGAAGATAAAACAGCTGCAGGTAATACCACACCAGACCAGGAAATACACTGTAATGTGAGTTCTGGGAGGGCAGGTGTTTAGTGTGACCTGGGAAAGGTGGATTCTCGGGAGGCGGAAAGGAGGTGTACCTACCAGACAAGAGTACAGTCAGTCCCTTTATCTGTGGGTTCTGAGTCCTTGGCCTCAACTAAGAACAGATTGAAAATGTAGTTCGATTTGTGATGGTTGCACCTGTACTAAGCTTGCACCAACACTCCCCCTTGTCATTATTCCCTAATCAATACAGGATGACAATGATTTACCCAGCATTTACATTGCATTAGGCATTTTAGGTCATCTAAAGATGATTTAAAGTGAAGGGAGTCTATGTAGGCTATATGTAAATACTATGCCATTTTATAGAAGGGACTTGCGCATCGGTGGATTTTGGTGTCTGAAAGCACCCTTGGCAGACCCAGAGAAACAATGTATCAATGTATCTGTGTATGCTATCCAAAGCTCTGCTGCACAGGAGACCCACAGGGACTGCAGAAGCAAGGAGAGAAGGGGAAGGCTGGCTCTGCGGCTGGCCGGTATGAGAAAGGCTGAATGATGGGCCCTGACACCACAGCCAGCCTCCTCCAGCACCCAGCAGTAACACTGGGGGTGTGACACAGGGAGGATGTGGCTGGAACAGAGCCAGAGGAGCTGCAGGAATGAGTGAGGGTCAAGGATCGGCCTCCAGTTGCCCAGCCTCAAATCCCAGCGTGGCCACCCACCCATGGGCAAGTAGCTCTTGCTCTCTAAACTGGTTTGGCTTGTTCTGCCACCCATTCATTAGGGGAGAAGGTACAGTCTGCCTCGAAGGGCTATGTATTGGATCAAAGGGTATCTTTCTGGAGGACATGTCCACACGGAGCCTGCCCGTGTGACTTGCAGATGTCAGTTCATTAAAGGTGGATTGTTCGGGAATACGATGGCTTGAACCCAGTGACATGATTCCTTATGAGAGAAGAGGGGTAGAAGACATAGGACAGATGATGTGAAATGGAGATGGAGATGGAAATGGAAATGGGAAATGTATCTACCAGCCAAGGGACACTGGGGTCTCCAGCAGCCCCCAGAAGCTGAATGAGAGAAGGAAGAAGCTTTCCTCAAAGCCTCAGGAGGAACCAGCCATATTCAAAGCTTGATCTTGGATTTCTGGCATCGAAAAACTGCAACAGGCTAAATTAGCATGTTTTAAGTTCCCCCAGTCTGTGATCATTTGTGGTCCAAGGTCCCTAATAGAGAGAAAGGAACTTTGCCTGCATATGCACAGAGGGGCGGTGATGTGATCTGTTACAAACAAGCCCATTGCTGCAGAGTCAGCTGAGGGATAAAGTTGTGTGTGTCCATCAAGGCCAGAGAACTGGAGAACCCAGGGGAAGAGATAGGCCACACAGCACAGATCAAAACACAACAAATGTACTCTTTCCTCATTTTCCCTGCTTCACCACTCAGACCTGGTGATTGATACGGGTTTTTCTTTTTTCCATCTAATATGAGCATGTTACACAAGCTCAGGTTTCCAGGGATCACAAAAGGGCAGAAAACACCCTCTCCCCCTCTCCCTGTCAGCCAGGCAAGTAGCCTCAGCCTTTGGAATGCATCACAAAGCCAGGGAGACACAGAGGCCAGGAGACCTCGAGGCAGACAGCAGCAACTTGGGAGAGTCAGGTACAGCTGCAGCCAGGAAAGGAAAGACACAGGTTCCCACAGTGTAAACTTGGTGAGAGCGTTAGAAAGATGTAGTCAGGAGGCAGGAATGAAGACTGGATATGTCTACACTACTGGCTCTTCCTGGAAATTGCCTTCACGCAGGAGTTAGGAATAGAGAGTATTTGCTAGACCTCTGTTTTCAGCCAGCCATGGCTGGTCCTTGGTACCGCCTCTCCTGTCGCCTCTGATGGTGTCCCCAGGCCTCCTCGATTTACAGGGGTCCCTAGGGGAGAGAACTGGGTCCCTAGGGCACAGAGGGCCTCAGGGCCTCCGGCACTTCCAGGGTCCCTAAAACCACTCTGCCCTGATTTCAAATTCCCACTCTTCTCTCCCCTAGCTGAATGGCTCTTAGGAGGTAGGGCCCAGATGGGTAGAGAGGTGCCTTTGAACACCTAGTAGAGGTGCCTCTACTCTTTCTCTTCCATTCCCCTGATCCTGGCTGCCATGAGGTAAGCAGCTTCCTTCCAACACACCCTGGTCCCATGTAGTTCTGCCTCACCTCAGCTCACAGCAATGGAAGCAGCTGACCATGGACTACAACCTGTAAACTGTGAGCCACAATCAGCATTTTCTCCTCTAAGTTCTGTCTGTCAAGTATTTTGCCTCAGCAGCAGAAAGGTGGCTAATACAGGGGTCCATGGTTCTGCCTACTACACAATCTCATTTGGTGGTTCTGCTGCCTAAAGACTAAATCATACAACTAATAATTGTAGGAGAACCAGAGGCACCTAGAGATTCCTTTGGATGCTAGAAATAGTTCCCTGGCCCCCATTGTATATGTGCTGCCGAAGCAAGCACACTGGCCCCTACTGTATAAGCAGCAACTAGATTTCCCCTTAGTAACCAAGGTCAATCACTCCAGCCAGGAAAATGCCTCCTTCTTTGCCCATAGGTTCGTGGCCTATGCAGCTCAAAGTGGTCATCTCGTCTTTTAATTCACTGGAATTATTGCTGTGTCCCATGTGGAAACATCCTGTCCAAAGCAGCAACAATCAAGCATGCAGGGACAGAAAGCAAAACTCTCTGCAAGTGGGTCACCAAATGTCACAGTGCAGCATCCTGACTAGATTGCCTCATTAGGGTTTCCAAATATGGTGTAGCTTTGGTGCGTCTTCGAGGATTTAAGGACTGGGTCCTTGCCCAAGTCCTTTTTGAGTCCCTAAGGCCTTTCCCAGAGAGATGCTCAGCAAATAGAAGTCAAGGCTCTCTTCAGTGCACTTGTACACAGTCTCTTGTTTCCAGAGCATTGGAAGCCCCAGAAAAACTGTCACAAGCAAGCCACCTGGCTCAAATCCAAACATCACAAGCTCCATGTGCCCAGAAGCCAGTGTAGGAAGATTAAAACAGGTGCTTGAATTGCATTAGATTTCTTTGATAATACAGTCAGAATGTTACTACCTCTTTCGTTGAGCAATGATCAAGAATTCATACTCTAGTTTGAAATAAGTTAATAAATTCTCTACCAAAAAGTAGAAAGGAAGAAAGGGATAGTGTGACAGTGCAAAGCATTCTGTAGTGGGTTAAATGGTAACCCCAAAGTATATATATCCAAGTCATAAACCCAATGCCTGACTGTATTTGGGGATAGGATGTTTGCAGATGTAATTAAGGATCTTGAGGTGAGATCATGCTGGATTTAAGGTGGGCCCTAAAGCTAGTGTTCTTATGAGAAGAGGGAGAGACACAAAGACTTGGAGGAAGAGGACATATAAAGTCAGAGGCTAGAATTGGGGTAACGGGTCTGCAAACCAAAGACCATTAAGGACCAACAGGGACCACCAGCTACACCACAAGGTGGAGGAGGCCAGGAAGAATTCACCTTCAGACAGTCAGAAGGAGTGCAGCCCTGCTGACCTTGGGCTTCTGGCCTCTAGAACTGTGGGAAATTACATTTCTGTTGTTTTCTGCCACACACTTTGTGGTGATTTGTTGTCTTAGTCACAGGCAACTCATGCACATACCCAGTGGAACTGTAAACCAAATGAAATGGCACCAGCCACAGGCGGTGGGCTCTGGGAGGCACCATAAAAAGAGGGGGCAGGTGCCTCAGGAAGCACCTCTCCTCTCAAGTGTGTTCAGACACTTCTCCCAGGTGGGCAGCTGATTAGGAGTGGACAAAATGAAACCAGTTCCACCTGGGGGGCTAGGGGAGACCAGGGACCAGCTGGGGCCTCTGTCTGGGCTGGGGAGCTCTGTATGCATAAACAGAGGCACACCTGAACCTTTGGTCACCCGGTGCCCACCTCTGAAAGGAAAGAGTTTCAGGAAAACTCAGCAGGCGGAAAGGTCTGTAGGTCTTCACACCTTACCTGGGCTGCTCCCTGAGTGCTTGACAGACAGTGGCCATCCACGATGTTCTCCCACCAAGGCTGACCCCAGAATGGATTAGCCTGCCACCTCAGATGTGGAGGGCAGTGCTGAAAATCATCCACCATGTGCTTTTCTAATGAAAGAAAGAAGAGGAGCAGGAAAGCGGAGGAATGAAGTGGCACCCGGTGGAGGGTGGGGTAGAGGAGTGACCAAGCCTGGGGTCTCCCCAGCTGAGACACTGAGATGTGCATGCAGAGAACCTTGCTGCCATCCAGAGAAGAAGGGAACTGCACTCCCGAGTGCATTCCAGTGCAACAGTTTAATGGCCTCCCTCTGTGGCACACAGTTCCTCCAGAAGCAGAAATGAGGCGGCCGTGACAGGATTTAAGCTTTCCTGCAACATTGTAAACGATGCCCAGAAAAGACTTTGCCTGGGCTTTCCAGGGTGAGTGGAAAGAGGGTCAGAGAAGAGCTGAGAGGGGTGTGTTTAGCAAGGAACCACTACCACCAGGCAGTGTGACACCCTTGCAGCACAACTTTACAGGTTACACGTTGACGCAGTGCAGTGAGCATGAAAAGCTGTTATCAGTAAATGCAAAGCAGGGTGGGGCAGGGGGGGGAGTCAGCCCTGCGCCAGTAGATCCTGCATCGGTGGTTACTCTATAAGAGATGCGGAGGGCATTGAGTGATGACCACCCACCTCCCAGGACCTTGCCTCACATGAGAAGTTTGTTCTTGTTCTAGTAGCAAGCCTTGCCCCCAGCAGAAAGGCTTAAAGGAGCGCCATTTATTTTTCTATTTCACGTTTGATGGAGGTGACTGCGTTCACTTGGGGTCACACTGAGGTCACATCTAAGGCTTCCTTCTTCATTCATGTGACCATTGGTGCTGGCTGTTGGCTGGGACCTTAGTGAGCCTTAGGACTTCAACCCATGTCTTCTGTGTATGGCCTGGCTTCCCCATGGCATGGCAGTTGGGTTTCAGGAGGGGGCAGAGAACTAGCCAGCAGAAGCCGGAGGGCTTCTTACAATCTAGCCTAGAAGTCACACAGCAGTGTATTTGCCACATCCTCTTCATTAGAATTGAGTCACTAAGATTGGCCATTATTCAAAGGAGTGGAAATCATGCCCCCACCTTTTCCTGGGAGATACTGGAAATTTGCAGTGTGTTTTGATACCACCTTTCCTGCTGGATTCAGTGGGAGGAAATGAATCTTATATGTTACCAGCAACACTCTTAAAACAGCCTTGTGGATGTGAAGAGCTCACAAGGCAGCACAATGTCATCCTGTAACCTCCCCAAGCCTCAGGCTCTTTATTGGTGGGTGATATCACCATCCTCTGGTCCCTGAGCCTTAGCCTCTGTTGGGCAGAATGAGCTGGCAAGCAGCAGATCGGGATTCAAGCCCAGTCCTCTCTGCTCCAGAACCCACATTTGCACTTACCCCTCTGTGACAACCCTATGTTCCCAGAGGTTTAAGTATTTGAGATACTTTAATTCATACTTAAGATTTTGTTTAAACAAATCAAGATCATACGAGGTTGTTGCTCTGGCTGCAGAAAAACCTGAAGCCATCTGCTACCCCATCCCGAACAGCTGCCTCCCGCATGTCTCTGGACTGGGTCTGGGAGAGCAGTCAGTCCCAGCCCTTCCTTTGCAGGGTCTGGGGTTCACAATGCACTGGGAGCCCTATAAAACAGCCATTGCTTGAAGCATGAAGTGCCTGCCCCAGCCAGCAGGAGCCACTCACTGAAGACCCCTCATAATGACTGGAGGATATAGGGACAAGGGCAGAATAGAGGAGAAGGGCAGACCTTTCCCTGCCCCCCACATCTGTGTGGTAATCCTGGCTAGGGATCAAGGGAGCCTCCTGCCCCCACCTCTCCCTCTGGTTAATAGGCAGTTTTCTGGAAGCCAGGCCCCTCCTGGTTTGTGCCGGCCCATTAGCTGGCAAATGAGTAATTTTTTTATCATTATTGACTAATTTCTGAAGCAGCATTATTCTAGTGCTTAATTATTCCATGCTTATCCAACACATTGGCCTGTTATTCAACAGCAGCTCCGGGGTAACGGTCTGCTGTAGAGTCAGCTGTAATGGGCCTCAAAGCATCTGCAGGGGAAGTTATAATCCAACCTTTGTGTATATGCCATCTTGCTCCCCCCATCACCATGCAATGGGGCAAATTGATGCCACCAAGGAGCACTGACATATTTATCTGAAGGAGTATAAGACTGGCTGGTAGAATCATCTGGAAGGAAAAGCAGGGAGGAATAAAGCCCTGTAAATGGGGCCTGCTGCGTGTCAACCAGCCAACTACACTAAGTCAAATACAGGCTTACAGCTCTTCTTTCTAAAGACAGGCACCTTAATGTTCAGTCTTGAACTCTGACCTTTGAACAGAGGGAGAAAACAGACTGATTGTCAGGAGACCTGGGTTTCAGTCTGTGGTACAACCTGGGGTGTCCTCCCCTCTGTCATTGATTGAATGACTAAATGCTTCCTGTTTCCCAGGCACCTCACCAGGATGTGGACACTGCCATCCAGACAAGTCCATTGCTGACTTCGGAGTCTCTGGGAGGGAGACAGGTGTTAAAGGAATAGATACACAATTACTTTAAATACCAGTAGATTCTCAAGCCAACATCAAGGCCAAGAAAAGCACACAGAGTGGATATATTCCCTGGATGTCCACCCAGAATCCAGTCCCGTCTTCCCTCTTTGTAAGAGCAGCCAGGTTTTCTTGGGAATACCCTGCTCCCACTTCTATGGGGCAAACTGGGATTGGGAGGGGCTGGCCTTACTGTCTGCTGGGGGGGGGGCTTTGATGAAAATCAACACCATGATTGGTCAGTATATGGCACATGACCTGTACCTAAGCCAATCAGCACACAGGTACCCCATCTCTGCTGCAACAACTGCTCTGGAGAAGATCCAATCAGGGTGGATCTGGGAACTCAATCAATAGCAGGAGAGGGTGCGCTTAGCATCCCAGAGAGGCAGTTACATGACTGGCTACATCATTTTTCATAGTTCAAAATGAAAGTGTAGAACCCCTTGTTCATAAAGTGGGAATGAAATCCTTTTCCTTTTCCCCTCAGCTTCTCCCTTGACTTGTGGTGGTATTTTTATATTTGTATTTTTTGAGTTTTGGTTTTTTTTTGGTATCGGGGATCGAACTCTGGACCTTGCACTTGCAAGGCAGGCAGCAGAGCCACTGAGCTAAATCCCCAGCCTACATTTGTATTTAATATCATTTTAAGTAAAGAAACATTTTTATTTAAATGATTAGCATGAATTTTACCATTTACCTTTATATTTTGCAATGTTGGTTTTAAATACACAAATAAGAGCACTGAATGTGTGGGTGGACATGCAGAGATTGCTCACTTTGTATTTTGCAGCTCACACCTGCACCTGTATTTAGTTCTTACAAGATGAAATTGACTCAAGTGTTCTAAACTTTTTGCTTTCTTCCATGTCATCATTTTTAGCATAAACAGTATTATAGAGTAAGAAAAGGTTTGAGAAGGTGCCGTCAGGAACTGAATTATGTTCCCCAAATTCACATGTTGAAATTCTAACCTCCTGTGCCTCAAAACATGTCTGTTCCATCGTCCCAAATTCAAGGATGCACAGATCTCTTATGTAAAATGATGCTGTAGTTGCATAAAACCTATATACATCATCTCATTTACTTTAAATAATCTCTGGATGACCTGTAACACCTAACACAATATAAATGCTATGAAAATGGTTATTAACCTGTATTGTTAGAAAAAAATCCATACAGCTGCCATATTTTCTGAATATTTTTGATTTGCAGTTAGATGAATTCATGGAACCTTCAGCTATGGAAGCCACATGTATTTGGAGATCCTGTCTTTAAAGAGGTAATCAAGTTACAATAAGGTCTTTAGTGTGGGATCTAATCCGGCATCCTTATAAAAAGAGATCAGAACAAAGATACACACAGAGGACCAGTGAGGACACAAGGAGGGGATGTCATCACTAAGCCAAGAAGAGGAGCTCAGGAAGAGGTGACCCTGTGACACCTGGCTCTCAGACTTCATCCTCCTGGATGTGACACATGTCTGTTGTTTATACCACCCCAACAGCCTGAGCTGACAACTTCCTTGGTTGTTCTGTTCCATTGTCTTCTTTCTGCACTTAGAAGCAAGCTCTGGTTTATTTGGGAGCCATGGCGCTGGGGCTATGTTATGCTGACCCATGTGTGAACATAACATGTCCCCTTGTCCTCTTCAAGGCTTGCTTAGCTTCCACGTGTTGTGGGTTTGTCCACCAGAGCTCCATGTCATAATGCACTGCAAACACTACATGAGAAGAGTACAAAGAATGGTTGTCTTAGTTATTTTTGTTGCTGCTGAGGCAAAATACCCAATACCCAAAGTTAAAGGAGGGGAGGTTTATTTCAGCTTACAGTTTGTAAAGGTTTCAGTCCATAGTTCGCTGGTTCCAAGGCAGGGCAGCATAGCAGAGGGGCATCACAGAGGAGAAATAGTTCATGGCTGGCCAGGCAGGAGGCAGTGAGCAGCAAGCAGCAATGCTGTTTTTTCTTTTTATCCCATCCAAACTGCAAGTCTTTTGTGCAGTGCCACCCAAACCAGGGTAGGGCTTTTGTCTTCAGTAGATACATTCAGTCACACCCAGAACTATGCTAATTCCACTCAATGGACTAATTTAGTATCACACACACCCTTAAACCCAGCATCACACATCCAATATCCAGCCAGCTCTGAAAACCTCAACTGACGAGTGGATGAGCCTTATAAGCCATAGCAATGAGGAACACATACATTGCTGGAATCTCCTCTGTCATGTGCATGCTGCACTATCCCACTGGACTTCACTTACAAAGTACAAGTTCAAAAATAAATTATTAAAACTTTTAAGATGGTGCCAGCAGAGCATTATATCAAAGCTGAAGTCTTCTAATTACAGGCCATGGGTGACTTCAAGCATTCTCTGCCTATGAAGCTGGCCTGGCATCATGGATATAAGAGGAAGCACAGAAACCTGGCCAACACCTGTACAGGGAGCAAGGTACTTAGTTCCAGGGCAGAGCGGGGAGAATCCCAGGGAAACATTCTTTCGAATACAGAGTGACCACACTCCATGCCCTGCCTGGGCATCTGGCCATGAAAGCCACTTGGCACAGACTACTTTGGCTGTAACACCCCCCTGCCCAGAGAAGTGGGGATGCCGGGTCCCTGCCTATCTTGCCTGTCTGTGTCACAGTGCTTTTTGAAAGCCAAAACAAAACCCTCTCAACCCCCAAAATGCCAGAAATTGCTGTGCATACACATAGTAAGATGTAGAAATTTCTTTATTAGGTTATCACTTATCATTGTCCAAATTCACTGGAACGGTGTTTCAGAAAACAGGGTTTTTTTGTTTTTCTCTTTTTTTGGTCATACTGCAAACAATCCTTTTCCACTCCATAGGAAGGAGTTTTTATGAATTCCAGGGCCAGCTGGTTCTGAACATTGATCATCCTTCTCAGCGTACCTGGAGACCCCTAACTTCCTCTAGCCCTTGTGTGCATATCCCCCGCCAGGTGCTGGAGAACACACTGATTTAGGACCTGGGATTCCAAATCAAACATTCTTGTTACTTTTCCAAATTTATGCTGCCCTGGACAGTTTCCTCTGAAGGATCTGAAACCAAAGGGCAAAGACAATTGTATTCATTTCCTGGGGCTCTAAGACACAAATCAGGTAGCTAAAAATGAAATCTATTCTCTTGCAGTCCTGGAGACTACTAAGCCAAAGTCAAGAGTTGGCTCCTTCCAGGAGCTCAGAGGGAGAAACTTTCCTTACGCTCACCAGCAGCCCTTGACATTCCTCAGCAGGTAGACTGACTCACTTGGATCTGTACTCTAGTGCCGGTAGCAAAATTGGGACTGGGAGACCACTCCCTCTCCATCCACCTGAATTTGGGCAACACCTCAGGGCCAATCCTCCTTCCATTGTTCTAAGAGAAGCAGAAATAAAAATTAACAAACACCCAGGAAATCTCTAAAGCTCCTGACCAGAGCACATGTGTGTTAGATCTTGTGGCCCAAACTTCAGTAACCTTTTCCCCACTCCAACCTCGTTAAAGGTTCATACATGTGGACTGCATCGCATGTAGGTGTGTAATCAGAGTGAGTTCTGGGACAGGCACCGGTATAATGGTGCCCCTGAGATGACTCAGTACCCTGTCAATCATATCCCAAGATTCAGTGAGAGGCACCTGGGGTGGCTCTCACAACCCAAAAGTTTGATTTACCTGTGCTGCTTCTTATTTTCCTGTCACCCCAACACTACTTTTCAGTTTGTTCCACCTGTTGCTTTTGTTGGAATAGATCTGGCCTGAGCACACCTTCCTGCTGTCTTCCATAACGTAGCTGCTTTTTCTTTTACTACTGGATGCACACTTGGAATTATTTGCTTGTCGTACACAAGAACCTGGAATCTTATCTCTCAGATCCATTTTATTTTCATTTTATTTTACTTTCTAAGAGATGGTGTTATGGTTTATATCTAGTTATTGCCCAAAAGCCTCATGTGCTCAGAGATGGGGCTTTTCGAAGGTGATTGGATTATGGGAATTTTATAGCAGACTGGCTGTCGGGAGGTGGGGCCTGGTCAGAAGAGGCAGGTCAATAGGGGTGTGACTTGGTAGGGTTTCTCTTCTTCCCCAGCCTCTCCCTTCACTCTCTGCTTCCTGATCTCCAAGACATGAGCAGCTTCTCCTCCACCATGCCCCTCTATCATTCTGCTTCTTTGAATCCAGCTGACCATGGACTGAAATGTGAGTCAAAATAAACCTCTTCTTTAAATTGTGGATGTCTGGTATTTTGTCCCAGCCATGAGATAAGTGACTAAGATAGACAGCACCTCACTAAGTTACCTGAGGTGGTCTTGAACTCCTGGGCTCAAGTGAGACTTCTGGCTCAGCCTCTTGAGTAGCTGGAACTGCAGGCAAATTCCACAATGCCTGGCCTATCCTTCCATTTTCAGATCATTTTCCCTTCTGGATCTCTGCATATTTTCCTGTCCTGTGTAACAGAAATGGCAAAATGGAACTTTAAAAGTTAGATTTTTTTTTTTTTTCTTTTAGAGACAAGTGGCTTCTCCAAACTTCCTCGAGGGTAGGGCGTAAACTGCCACAATCACCTCTCCTCAGCCCAGGTGAAGAGACAGAATATGCAGATGGTGATACCATTTTCATAAGAAGGGAGCAATTGGGTCCAGGAAAGGATGAAACAAGCCCGGGTGTATCTACTGTCTCATTGTATCCTCCCCACACTGTTCCTTGTTATAAAGGACCCTAACATGCCTGTACAGTGGGAGATGGTGAATTGAGTGATGAGTCCCCAGCATCTCCTTGGAGTTAGCTTTGAACAAATCCTTTTTCCTTTTTACCAAAATAAATGCCCTCCTTTGATTTGGTCAGCAGCCAGCAAAGGAACCTGAACGTATGGTAACACTTGGATTTAGGGCCCACCAAGTTTACCCAGGAAGATCTTATCTTGGAATCCTTACCTTATTACATGTTTTCCCCAAATAAGGTCACCTTTGTGGGCTCTGGGGGTCAGGACATAGGCACAGCCTTGGGGAGGGTGTCGTCAGTCAGCCCCTAATAACAGTGAATCCCTAACTGTGGATCCCAGAAGCCTTGTGAGGACTTGGCCTCCAAGCCCCAGATCCCCCTCCCTGGCCCAGCAGCTGATCTTAGTAAACTGTGCTGGGTGCTTATGAGGCAGATGGGGCCCTTTCTGGGCAGCATCAGAAACAGCTGTTCGAGTCTTTCTGGAGGATGTTGCTGGGTAACAGTCGGCACAGCACTTCCTGGGAGCTGCTGCCCACTCTGAAAGACCTTTATTTTTTGTTGTTGTTTGCTTTCCTTTCACATCCTTCCCATCAGCCCTCCAGCTTTCAAAGATGGCAGAGCTAGTAGCCATGTAGTTCCCAGATTGGTACCCCTGACATTTGGGACCAGATAATTCTCTGTGGTGGTGTATGTTCAGTGAGCAACAGGATATTTGCCAGCATCCCTCACCCATAGCCCCTGGGTGCCAGTAACATACCTCAAATTGCAGCAGTAAGAAATGTTACCCATATTGCCACATGTTCCCCAGGGGCAGATTCACCCCACACTGAGCACCCTGAAGTCAAAGAATGGTGGAGACAGCCCAGCATCCTGGAGTCTGAAGTAGGGATCTGCAGAAGCCTGTCGTGAGACCTGTGTGTGCTCTGGAACTTTCTGAATCTTGAGTGTCCTTACAGGTACTTAAGGAAAGGATGTGATGGTACTTTGTGACAGTAGTAGTACTGTGTCACCAAGGAAGGAAACATTCAATATATGACATTGCAAATATCATTTCTGTTTATTCCCTGAAGTCCAGTGTGCATGTATTATTCTCTCTGCTCCATGTCCAGCACAATGGCATACACCAGGCACAGCAGGCAAAGTGAGCTGCCCCCTGCCATCATGATCATCTTGTTAGACAGGGACTCTGCCCTGGAGTTACCCATCCCAGCCTTGAGATTTACATCCTCTTTTCTCCTGAAGAGAAAAGCAATCCCCCTGTGGGGCTGGAAGTCCTTCCCACCCCTCAGGCTGCCTGGGTCTCTCCCTAAACTTGCTGCCCTTTCCATTTGGAAAAACTGCTTCTGGAATGCAGGGCTGGCTGGTGGCCATCTCCCATCCTGGGAACTGGCTTCTTCCCAAGCAATACCCAGTCGGGCAGGAGGCCTCCTCCAGCCATTCAAGATGACATTGGACTAGAGCCATGCATGTCTTGAATGTCTGCCTTCATGCCACTCCATGGACTGTGGGGCACGTGGGATGGGGCCCAGTCATTCACTCTGTTCTGGGTTGAAAAAAAGGAGATTAAAATTTATAGGATTTAAGGATCCCTTTAAAAAAAAATCCACTGCAGTGATATGGGAATGGGTGTTTTATTTTTCTACTTGCTTTTTACAGTGAACACGAATAGTCAGAAAATCTTCGACTTTCGCTGTGAATAACCCCACTCTTTTACCCTTTCATATACCTCCAGGGTCTTGCCTGGCTGTGGAGGACTTCTGGTGTTGGAAGCCAGGCCTGTGACCACTGCATAGTTTCCTCTCCCTCAAAATCCCCTGGGCTTCGCCTATTCATGGCCCCACCCCTTCTCTGGCTCTGGCAACCACTGAGCCTTTTACTGTCTTTATAATTTTGCCTTTTCAGGCTATTGTCTTTCACTTGCCAATATGGGATTGAAAGTCATGGCTTATAACTTGTCCTTTTTACTGCTGGGTAGTATTCTATTGTATCGATGCTGGACAGTTCTAAACTGCTCTATCAAAAGACTCACTTGGCTTCTTGCCATATGTAAATGAATGATTAAAAAATAGCACTTTTCTGATTAGTCCTACAAACCTCATCAGATTCACAAAAGGGATTAAAAATACCACTTTCTGATTGGTTTTGTACACAATGCTCAGGGTCTGTGGAGTCATTTTGGGCCCTGCATTCTGCTCATGTCCTCTGGGTTTTTATAACTTTTGACACATTCCACCCAGTTAGTTGTCCTGTTTGCCCCAGCCCTAATCTCCTACCTCAGAGACAGGGCCTTCACAGGCATAATAGATGAGTATCTGAGAATAGGGACCTTATGATGGCATTAGTGCCCATATAGGGGAGAAACCAGCCCAGATCATGTTCTTTTTCCCACATTGCACTGAGGAAAGGCTATGTGAAGATATGAAGGTAACATCTAAAGTCAGGGAGGGGACTCCGTCAGGATCCAACCATGCTGGGCCTCTGATCTTGAGTGAGAAAATAAATTCCTGTCATTTAAGCCACCCATTTTGGCATTTTGTTACAGCAGCCCAAGCTGAGACATGTTTACTCAGCATCTGTATAGCTTCTTAGATGAATTGTCTTATATGATACTTTGCCTGTTTTAAATAATTGTCATGTTTCTTCAAAAAATTTGCCTACTTGCAAATGTAAGACCCTTATTGAGGTCTTGCAAATATATTCCAACCAATCTATGGCTTGTCTTTCTAGTCTTTAGCAGAGTAAAGATTTTTAATTTTAAAAAGTTCAATTTTTTTTATGGGTCAAATTTTCAGTGCTATGTCCAAAAACTCAGATCCAAACCCAGGGTCATAAAGATTTGATTTATGAATTATTTTTTAATTTTTATAGTATATTTGCTACTACCATACTCTGAGCATATTTTACTATTATACTATATAACATAATTTATACTATAGAATAGAACCCATTTGCCTCTCAAATTTATATGGGAAGAAATTTGAGATCATTTTTCTGTAACAAATTGTATCTAGATTCTCTTACTTTATGTGGATGTCTAATTGTCCCAGCACTATTTGGTGAAAAGACTCCTCTTTCTGTATCCAGTCATGCTATGGTCAAAAATAAGTTTACTCTATCCATGTGGCTCTATTTTGGGTTCTCTCTTTTGTTCCATTGACCTATGTTTTATTCTTTCACCAATAACACACTGTTCTGTCTTAGCATATACCACAAATTTTGGGAAGATTACTTTTATTTTAATTAGTTCAAAATACTTTCAATTTCTTTTGGGACTTCTTTTGCTGTTTAGAAGTATGTTGTTTGATTTCAAATATTTGGAAATTTTACAGCTGTTTTTCTTTTTGTTGGTAGATTAATCACTATAGTATGAGAGCATACTTTGTAAGCTTTCTGTCATTTTAAATATGAGTTATCTTTGAGGTCAATTAAGAATAAGAAAGATAAGATATTTTACTTTATGTTTGTTTGTTTCTCCTATGATCTTCCTTTCTCTACGTAATCCCAAATTTCTTACCTATACCATTTTCTTTCTGACTGCAGAACTTCTTTGAAACATTCCTTGTAGGGCAGATCTGCTGTTAAATTTACTCCAGTTTTTTGTTTTGTTTTGCATTTCTCATTGAGAAAGTATTTCTCTTTCACCATTAAAGATAGTTTTTCTAAATTTAGAATTCTTTTTTTTTGTTTTGTTTTACAATTTCAACACAAAAAGTTTTACACCACATTCTTCTTGCTTGTATAGCATCTGGTGAGAAATCCATAGTAGTTTTTAATCCTTGTTCTGTAGAAAAGATATTTATTCCTCTGGCTGCTTTCAATAATTTGTCTTTGTTCTGATTCTCTGTAGTTTTAATATGATATACTGAGAAAGTGTATCATATTACTCTTTTGTAACAAGAGTAAAAGAACTCTGTGTTGTTTGGCACTCTCTGTGATTTCTGCTTATGTCTAAGTGTATCATTAGTTCTGAAAGGTTCTTTCCCATTACTATTTCACATATTTTTCTGTTATATTCTTTCTTCTTTTAATAGTATCCCAATTGCACATGTGTTATGTCTTTGATATTATCCTGCAGTTCTTTTCTCAATGCCTTGTCTCCTTGGATTTTGTACTGAGATGTTGCTATTGCCCTGACTCAGGTTTGGATTCTCTCCCAGGCTGTGTGGGTCCCTTAAAGCACCTGCTGGAGGCAGTCTTCATTTTTGTGACTGTGAGCTTTATTTTTAGTGTTTCCCTTTAGTTGGTTCATTGGATTCCCATCTCTCTGTGTATATTTCCTACCTGCTTTTGCATGCTGTCTACTTTGTCCATGAGCTCCCTTAGCATACTGATTGCAGTTATATTAACTCTAACAACCATGTCATATCCAAGTCTTGCATGGATAAATGCTGTGTCTCTTTGAACTTTTTTTCTCTTGCCAAGGCTGGCCATCTTGTACTTTCCCTCAGAGACCTGGTTGAGACCTCCTGCCTGCTTTCTAGGTGGGAGAAGAACCCAAACTCCTTGCCAGACACTGTACTGACATGATTTGTTTTGTGTGCTGTTTTTAGTCATTCTGAACACACACACACACCTCCAGCCCCTTCTTTCAGGAGAATGATTTTGATGCTTTTACTACTGTCTCCAGAAAATTCAAAGGGAATCTTCGTCCATATGGCAAACTTGCAGAAGGTGCTTGCTGTACAGGACATTAGTGTTGTATCATTGATCTCTCATAGAAATCCCTGGAATTTGCTTGATTATTATCTGCTTCACTGAAGCTAAAACACAAGCTCAGGTCACACTGGCAGCTGACTCAAGGGTGCACAGGAATGGAGAACTGGGCTTTGGCTCACAGGAAGGGAGGAAGAGACAGCCTGGGCTAGGAGGAAGCCTGTGCTCTCTCTGTGCTATTGCCTCCCTTTTGTCTCATGCTTTATCACAGCTCCAACCACCCAGGGAGGAAGCCAGCGAGTCTTCATGGATCTGAAATCACCCCACAGCTGCAGCTGCTTGCTCAGCCTTGGAGCAGTCACTGCAGGAAGAATTGGTCTTCAGAGTAAACTCCCTAAGCCTGGCTCTCTGCAAGTCAATGTTTGATAAATGCCAATAATCAAAAAGTGTTCCTCAGTGTGCGTTAAGACATATGTGATAAATACTAATTTTCCTGATTAGACTACTAATCTAAGACAATAGCCTTGGGTTCTTCGTCCAAGCCAGCGCCTGGGCTAATCTTCTAGTGCAATACACTAACACCTAACCCCTTCCCACTGGGCTCTGAGTTCCAGAAGACCCAGGACTCCAGACACCCCTTGCTTGAAGGGTGCTTAATGAGATCATTAGCAACAGCCTAAAAACCAGTCACCCTAGATGGTCCTCATTCACTGACTATAGGTAGGCCGGTGAGGGGTGTGCTGTAAGGGGTCCTGCCTTGTAGAAGGTAACACAAGAGTTCAGAACCGACTACTGTCATCCTGCTCTGGAAAGGTCACTGCACCTCTCTGCCTCAGTTTCCCTATCTTCAGAGCAGACATTATGTGTTCTCCTGGGGATGGGACACCCTGTAAGCCAGGCTCTGGGCCAGGTGGGCTTTGTGAACCTAATATCTTCTTGAAAATGCCCAAGTCTTGGGTCATCCTGAGAGCCCCAGATAATGTTGGACAAGGGCAGTAATGTTCACACAACACTCAGGACACAGCAGCCCTTCCTTGTGGTCCAGGGGACCATGGTTGGGAGACCTGGGCCACTATTCAGCTCTTTGTGCTGAAAGCCTCTGGTGGGTCTTTGGCCCTAGGGACCATGGAAGGTAGTTCTTCCCTTCTCATCTGCCTACAGGCTGCTGAAGCAAAATCATAACCACCCTGGAAGAAATTGCAATCCTAATATGCAGACTCATCATGGTGACAGGGCTGGAGCAGAGCAGTGACCTCGAGGTCGTTATAATTTTAATTGGTTTTTGTGTGAGCCCAGGCACACAGATTGGCTGTATCTGATGTAGGTGACTGCTGTCGAATTAGGCGATCGATTCTGGATGCTGCATTTGCTTCTGGGTGTAATTAGTTCCTTTGGGTGGCTTGCCAGCTCCCACCTGCCTGGCGGGAGGATTCCAGGTGGGGCAAGGATGGACAATACTGGGGTGTCTTCCAGGCTCTGTCTTTTCATCCAGCCCCGTGCCCCACAACAAACTGGGCCCAAATAGACGCTCAGGGCCCAGCACCTGGGTCTCATCAAGGAGAAGTTGTTATTGGTTCCCCCAGTAGAGCGCCCCCTGGTGGCAGAACCACCCAGACTAGCCATCTCCTTGGGAAGTACCCAGGCCTTTAAAGTAGTGCTTACTCCTGGATTATCCCATGGAATTTTTTTTTTTTTTTGTACTGGGGATCGAACTCGGGTCCTTGAGCTTTTGCAGCAGGCAGCAAAACCACTGAGCTAAATCCCCAGCCCTCCCATGGAATATTTTAAAGAACTTCTTATTTCCGTGCCTGAATTAGCTTCTGTCAGACACTGGGGCAGGTTGAAGAAAAGACAAATTTCTTCATCTTAACCTATTGTTCTATCCATTAATAGCAGATCTGAACCTTAGCCCAGAAGTGTGAAGAAAATCACGTTTCTTCACTTACTCTCAGTCATCCCAGACTGTAGCCTGACCACTCATCTGTAGTGCTGGCGGACAGCAGGTTGTGGTCGCTGTTGAGACCACTGTTGGTCTGATCCTATCAAGCCCACCAGCTCCCTGGTTGTACCAGGTATTGGGTGCTGTAGCTTCCACTGTGTCTTGAGGTGTTTATGGGCAGGTCACCCTTGCTTTGGAGGGCCAAAGAAGGAAGGCCAACCACTCTGGGCTGCCCAGCTGGTCATTTCCTGACCTCCAACTTCTTCTTCATCTGTAGCACTGCATTTCCTCCCCTCTTGGGCCCTTAGGGCCCCTACACACTCCTGCATAGGACATCTCATCTCAACGCCTCATCTCATCTCACTATCTGCAAACAGCTTCCTATTGGGACCTAGTGGTCTTTGACTCTTGGCTGAGCTTGGAGACCTGAGACTCAGAGCTCCCTGAGGTGAGGGGAGAGAAGCAGGGAGCAGAGAAGTACAAACAAACCAAAGCAAAGCACCTTTCTGTGAAGTATGTATGGGAATACTTCAGGGACACATATTGTCTTGCTTGTCCAGTGCCTGTGGTCCTCTGGTGGATGACAGCACCATGACAATCTGAGGAAGTGGTCACCCAGCCCACTCTTGGGTTCTGGGTCTTAGGTGTCCAAGTAAGTGGTCATAGGGGACTCTCTTGCCAGAGACTGATGCACAGAGCTGGAGTTCAAGCCCTGGGAGGTAAATGCTAGGGACACCAGAGCCAGCAAGTCAGGATGAGATAAATCCTGGGAAGACAGGGTGGGGGACCCCAGGCATGGAGCAGAGAGGCAAAGGGAGAAATATGAATACATTTCTCCATCCTTACATCCTGCCCAACTCTTAAACATACATTACATGTGGTTCCCACTGCAATCCCTGACCGGGGCTGGGTAAAACTCTCCACTTGGCCTACAGCTGGCCTATTCCTCCTCCATGCTGGCCACAGGATGGTGTGGAAGTCATTCCTCCTGCCTCAAGCCTTCCTCAGGTGTGGTCAGGCTTTCTCAGATAAGGACTATCAGCCCATTAGATGACCCTTCTTTCCACCCACTTCTTTCTTCCACATAGTGTTCATTTTGGAAAGTGCAGGGCATGCTATGGCTTCAGGCCCTGGTAGAATTGAGAGAGAGGTGGTTGGACAGAGCCGCTTGGTCCCTCCTGGCTCTCAGTGAGCAGCCCCCTCTTGCCATGATCCCAGTCACACAGCTGGCTCTGAAGGCCAAGGTTTATGACTGATGACATCAGAGCTTGGACAGTACTTCCCAGGAACCACGCACACCTCAACAACTCAGTTTCTCCTCAGTTCTTCACGGCTGTGGTCTCTCCTCCCAGGCTTGACCCAAGCTATAGTGTAGGCACGGGTCCTTCAACCTCTGTCTCCCCTTTCACTCCCCAGGGCTCAAAAGGGACAAATCCAGGGTATCTTCATCTCCCTTGAAGCTGTCTCATGTCCTAGCTGGTTAATTGCTTCTTCTGCTCTGTCCTTCAAGACCTTGCTCATCCTTGACTCTGGAATTTCCAGCTGGATGAAGCAGGGTCAGCTTATTGGAATAGGAATCAAGGTGTCAGCTGGGGGCCAAACATTTTCCAGCTCACTGGGCAGGACCAGCTAGAACCTTTCCTATTCTGCTCACCTGGATCCCAGGCCTGGAAACTATCTGATGAGCAGGGGTCCATTGGCAGACCCCACAGAGCCCCTGACTGAATGGCCTAGCTGTGTGGCCTGGAGCATATTTCTGAGCCCCTCTGTGTATCTCCAGGTGTGAGATTCTGGTAGTGATGGTCCTTGATCATGTGGTGGCTACAAGGACCAGATGAGCCCATCTGAAGTGCTATTTCATGAAGGTTACTGGTGAATGACCTTCAAATGGCCAAAGGCAAGGTCAATTCTTGGTCCCATCACACCAGCCAGGGACATGTGGCCAAAAGCTCCCTCCTCCTCTTGTCTCCTGCCAATTAAGGACAACATGGTTTCCTCTGAGGGCACTGCCTTCAAGACACCATCTTGGAAGCAAACACACCCTGGCCTAACCTGCAGGTACCATGATCTTGAGCTTCCCAGACTCCAGAACTAAGAGAATAAATGACCATTCTTATAAATTACCCGCCTGTAGCAGCACAAATGGCTGAGATGCTTGGTCCCCTCCCTACCCCAGGAGATGCTCTCTCTCAGCCCCTTTGCTGGTGCCTCTTCTTCCTTCCTTCCTGTCAAGGATCCAGCCATCAGGTCAAGCTTCTCCTATCTGTGTACAATCCTTTCCTTGTTCCCACCTCTAGGCCATGGCTCTAAAGACAGTCGAGGGCCTCTGAGACCTAGCCTAGACCTCCGTCCTGGACTCCAGCTTTGCAGACACATTTTCCCACATCTGGCTTGGTGGGACCTGAACTCCACCCTTAACTATCCCTTCAGACCTGTTCCATGGAGCAGCCAGCTTCATGCTTGCTGGTGTACCTCCAACCTTCCTGGGGTCCAATGCCCCATCCTCCTTCTCTCATGCCCCATCAAATATGTTGATGAATTCTGTTAATTCTGCCACTTGGCAGTGCCTCCTTGGAGCCCCTCTGGGATGAATCATTGTGACATCTTTCCAGAATTGTTGCTGTAGCCTCTTCACTACTCTCCTGCATCCATCCTTAAGCCCCCGGAGCTCTTTATAACACAGGCCCTGGTGTGACCTTTGAAAGTATAGGTCTCATGACTCTGTTCACAACCCTGAAGGGTTCTCCATTTCTCTTAAATGCCAAAATGTATACAAAGACCTACAAGCCCAGCACCAACTACATAGCCTCACCTGTGTGTTCCTCTTTGACCCCATCATCTCTCCTCAATACTCAGCCTCCTTTTCTTTCCCCAAGCTTCTCCCACAGGCATCCAGCTGCCTTAGAGCCCATACCAATCATTCCTTCCACCCAGAATGCTACCCCCCATCTCCACTCAGTTACTTCCTCCATGAGACCTCCCAACCACCCTGTCTAAACTTGCTGCTCTGCCCCAATACACATGTAATTCCCTTCCTCATTAGGCAGTTCCCTCAGTCTTTAGCCTTATTGTTAAGGCAATGTGTTAGCTCATCTTAATTGTCAACCTGACTGGATTAAGAGGATCCTGGAGAAGTATCTGGATCATGGGGCATTGAATTCACCTGTGAATTAATCCACTGATGCTCACAGCTAGAGTGTGCTGTTAGGAAGTGAGGACCAGTTGGGGGTGGACCACTGGGGCCATGCCTTTAGAGGGTATCTCTCTCACTGACACTCCTTCTGTGCTCTGCCATGAAGTGAGCAGCTTTGTTCCACCATGCCCTTTTGCCATGATGTTCTTGCCTTAGAGTCAGCCAACCATGGACTGAAATCTCTCAAATGCTAAGCCAAATTAAACTTCTCCTCCTTTAAGTTGTAGGTGTTGGGTATTTTATTCGAGCAATGGGAAATTTGACAAATGCAGGCAGGAATCTTAGTCTCCTTATACCTTATGTGCCCCCAAACCCCTAGAAAAATACCTGACACACAGTAGGGCTGAATGAATGTTTGTAGAGAATGAGCCTCCATGGACCATGTGACTTCATACCTGTCAGACATGTGGATTTCTGCTCATCAGAGTAAGCACTTAAGAAATGTCTGTCAGAATTCTAAAATGATGGCTCAAATGGGATGACCATTTGACTCAATGGAGCTCACAGTATGGTCCAATGGTCCTATTCCCACTCCTCTTTTGTGAGCACAACCTGGTGCTGCCTTGGTTTACCTTTCCCTAGTCATTCTTCCTTTACCCCAAGCTGAGTATCCCACAGAGCACAGACTGGTGTCCATAGGAATGTGATACCAAGTGTCCCCACAGCCAGAAACAGCAGTAGAAAGAAGGGAGGGGGAGGCCAAAGTGGAGCCTCCAAAGGACAAACTAGTGACAGTGATGTCTCCTTACCATGCACATGCATTTAGATTTCAGGAATACTTTACCTCATAATGAATTTTTTATAAATCTGGGAAATGCTAATGAGAAAGCTAATTTCCAAACCAGCTACAAATGGTCAAAGGAATATCGCATTTGTAAACAAAATGGGATGTGTGATTGTCAGCCTGAGTTGAATATGGAATGGTTAGGTGTTAGTGTGTGTTTCTCAGAAAGTCTGATGACGTCATATTCTGGACATAAATGTTCTTGGAGAGGTGGGACCCACAAAGATGGATGCATATTTGCCCAGTGCCCCTTCCTCTGTTGAGGGTCTTTTCTTCTCCTTGTTACCCAGAAGTACCTGCTGGGGTGGCAGGTGGAGCTCTCACCTGGGACAAGAGCTGTGGCAGGCAAAGGACACTGATAAACTCTTATCAAGTGCTCTGCTAACTGCACATCTCTTTTCCTAGTGCTGTTCACTCCTGGATCCAACTCCTCTTTTGTCCCAAAGCAGGTCAGAGGCACATGGAGGAGGCACATGGTGAAGGCACCTGGCTGGAGGCTACATATGGGCTCTCAGTCCTGAAAGCAAAGATTGCCAGAGGTATCTTGATGGTGCACCCATAATGGTCTGTCACATTTTTATACTAATGGACATTTTCTTTTTCCTGGGAAGAAGGATCAGTTTCTTTTGTCAGATCCCCCAGGGTTTCAATAATCCTGAAAGGCTCAAACTACTGAGAATGCAAAGAAAAGCTGCTCCCAGCATCTCCTGAACACTAATGTGTGCCAGGCAGGAGCCACAAGACTTCTCCAATGCAGTGGGTCCCTCTATGTCCAGATTGGGTCCAGGACTCCCAGGAACATGAAAATCCATAGATGCTTGAGTCCCTTGCATAAAATGGCATAGAATTTGCATAGAACCTATACACATCCTCCTGTCCCATGCTTCACATCATCCCAAGAGGGCTTATAATACCTAATGCAATGTAAATGCTATGTAGATAGTCATTATACTGTATTGTTTATAGAATAAGGACAAGAAAAAGCCTGTGGATTTTCAGTGCTGATGCAATTATTTTGCATTTGTGGTTGGTTGAATGTGTGAATCCAGAACCCACGGATATGACCATTTTGCTCTTGGCTGCAGAAATGAACCTCTCAGTGTTAAAGATGAAGAAACTGAGGATGGGAGATATCCAGGACTCACTTGAAGCCAGCTGGCAGATTGTGACATCTAGAGAGGGCTGTTGGCTTGCAGGCAAGGGTGGCTGCTCTCAAACCAGAAGGTCTCTGCTTATGTCTCCCTCAAACTTTGCCTAGGAGAGTTCAAGGAAGGAACAGGGTGTGGCCAGCATGAGAAAAACAAACAGGACCCATAGGAATGCTCAGAGGGTCAGTTGGTCAATGCTGGAGCCCCAGAAGTGGGCAAAGGGACAATCTTGATTCTGAAGGAAGAGGCAGGGTGGTATTAGTGACAGAGAGAAGGGCACAGAATCAGGAAGCAGCTTCCAAGCCAGCCCTGCACACCTGGGCAGGTTGTTCCTTTCTGATGGGCTTCCCCTATGTGAAGGAGGAGTAGGACTCACTCACAAGACACCTCCTCCTTCCCTTCCTAAGCTTTGTGGTGGTGACCAGGGACCACGGGTGGGGCCTCAGAGTTGTCCATGTAGGGCAGGATGTCCCAGGCCGAAGTTGTGTCAGAAGGTAATAGGTGTCACCTCTCTCCTGCTGCTGAGTTTATGCTCAGCTTAGGGACACTAGAGGAGAGACATCCATCTCTTCCCAGCCCACACTCTGGGAGAACAAGGTAGGCCCTGGATTTGGTGCAGAGCCACCATGCCAAGCATCTGTACTCCCTAGCTGGAAGCCTGCTGAGCAATTGTCAGAAGAGATTCCCCCCATTCCTGGGTTTACTATCCTACAGGGCTTGGACAGAGGCCAGCCTGATGGGCTCTATGGTCATTGGTCATGAAGGCCATAGCTGAGGCTATGGACGCAGCATCAGGTGGAATAGTCTAGCACATCTGTAGGCACAGCCTGCATTAGACATTAAGAGCCTTCTTGATCCTGAAGGCAGACCCATGAAATCATAGCTGAAATGAGATGGAAAATGATGGGCCAGCACTTCCTTTTTCTCTAATCTCTTTATTCAAGCTCAATTTGGCATCCAAACACATCCCAATGCATTTTAGTAAAGATTTAGAAGGGCAAGGTAAGAGATTATGCAATTCCACACTGGGGAGTGTATGTATAAATTTGCATATCATACACATCTATTATAATGGGTCATGAGTTGCATCTTGACAAATGCATCAGAACAATTGGTTTTTGTTCTGCAAGATGGCAACTCTGTGGTGGCATTGCATTGAAGATATCGAGACAGGGCCAGAGTGGCAGCCTGCTCCCTGGAAGGGGAGTGCTCTGGGGTCAAGGTGGTGTGCTTGGAAGCTGGCACAGTTAGTTTCATTTTACCTCCATCTGTGCTGCATTCCTTTCTCACCCAGAGTTAGGAGGGTAGTCTTTTCCAGGTAGCATTTTCTGTGCTATATCCCCTAATATGCAAAATGGACACAATGTAAGGATTTCCCTCCTTTCTGGTTTTAGTGAATATTACCAGATCCTCTGTCAAGTTGCCACTATAGGAAACAAGTGCCAGGCTCGACTGAGGTTTCAAGGCAAGGGATAGTGGACTGGCAACTCTAGCAGTGAACCCCCTGAAAGCCTGGCCTAAACCAGGGAGGAGGGCATCAGGAGGCTGCCCTTGGAAGTGCTGACCTCCAGAACTCTCTGTCTGTGCAACTGCTACTTGGTGAGCCACCTCTCAGACCAGCGAAGCTAGGGGCCAGATTCCAGAAGACCCACCTCATGTCCTCCTGGGCTGTGCTATCATATAAGTGTGTAATTGGGAGAAATACATTTGCATAGAGTACTTAATTTGCATGCAGGACCTAACATGCAAGGGCACCTGGGAAATGTAGTTTTCCACACAGGAAACCTCCATAGGAGGGATGATCACCCTAGGGCTCATCCACTAGGCCAGCCACACCAGAAGGACAGAGTACTGCCAGTCTAGAAAGGGGCTGATTTGATTCTGTAGGCTGGCTCCCTGCATAATGACTGCTCTCAGACTTTAAAGTGACCCCGTACAGGGTGACTGGGGGCCACAATCAGACCCAGACTCTGCTTTCAGGCTCTCCCACAGGGAGCAAGTTACAGATTTCCCCAAACCTCGACTCCTCTACACTCTGCTATGATGGGTGGGATTAAAACTCTAGGTCCATCTGGAAAAGCAGAAGAGATGAGGCATGCAGCACAGGACCCAACGTGCGGCGCTGAGTAGATCAGGCCACTGTGGTCACAGAGGGTGATAGTGGTGCTGGACCGAGGGCTGGTCAGGGCATCAGACCTGGAATTTGGTCCTTCCAGAGTTACCAAGCAGCTGTGTGTCCTGCGGGAAGTTTCCTCAAATTTCCCCATTTATGGAACAGCCGTGGAACCCTAGTGTTCACTAAAAGCCCTCCCAGCAGGACAGACTTTGTGCCCAGGATGGGCAGAGAGCTTAGCATTCCCTCGGCACCCCACTGTCCCCACTGGCTGGGTGAGTAGGAGGACAGCCATCTCTAGGCCCCAGCCCTGCAGTGCCTGCTGAGCCGAGGGGCCCAGACATTTAGGGGTCCCCTCCTGCTGGCCCTGGTCTCTGAGCCTCCCTCCCCATTAGCCTGCCCTCCCCAGCCACCCCACCATCCAGCATCCCGAGGCTGCCTTGTGATCCTGTCATCCTCTCCACCTGGTGTCACTGCTTGCAGGAAGAACACAGGCAAGTTTCAGAGAGGATCAGCATCCCTGCCGAGGGACAAGAGTTCCTTGTCATGCTCTGGAAGCCCCTCATGGTCCCCATGTGGAAATGACTTGATGCCAAAGCCCTGCAGAGTGCATGAATCTCTGCCCCCAGGTCCCAACAACCATGTAAGCAGGGACATCCCATGTGGGGAGACTTGCTGCTGTCCAAGACCCTCATCCCATCACCCATCTGGAAGCTCCATGAAGCAGGGGCAGGGCCCACCCGGTCTCCTCAGCCACCTCCTCAGTCACCCCAGTGATGGTAACATTGCGGACATGTGATGCATGAGCTGTCTAGACCTGGGCTGCCTCAGTGAGTAACAGGCCACTTCAGCACTAGAAGGTTTTTTCCATGGAGCGGGGACTTGCAGTTGCAAATGTGGATGGAGCCTGAGCCCAATGGGACTCAGGTGCTGACCACGTGATGAAGGCAAGTAACAGAAGATCTCAGGTCTCTGGTAGGGGAAAGGGGACCTGGTTGCTGATGCACGACAGTTCCTGGCTGCTGAGCTGGGAAAGTGGTGGGTGCCCAGGGGAAAGGAGCTATTCTGCTGTGTGATCTCCAGCCTGCAGCTCAGCCTTCTGGGGTGCTTAACAGGGATAGCCGCTCCCACTCTTCCCTGTGTCACCTAGGCTGCAAGGCCTCTATCTGTGTCTGTTTCCAACCTACTTTCTTAACATGCCACCTGCCTTATGGAGTTTGATATTGGGAAGAAAACCCTAAATTCCATAACATTTGGGGCTGCAGTTCTGCATCCCAGCTGGGCTTTCACCTCTCTTGTCCTGGACATAAGGCTCTTGTTACTGCAGCCTCGGCTTGGGGCAACCTTGACCTATGGCTGATGGCCCAGAGCATGTAGTCAGCAATGGACAGAGGTCAACAGCGCAGCTGCTGCTGGGGATGGAAGGAGGCAGGTGGCTCTGACGGGCACTGGGGTGTGCAGCTACCTTGCCACCCTCCTGTCCTTCAAAGCCAAAGGCCTCTGGCTGGCCTGGGACCTCACTTTGATCACCTGACTGCCCTGCCAGGCTTGACTGAGGGACAGGGACGTGAGATGGGATGGGTGTATGCTGGCTTTTTGGCTGTTCTCTGGGAATGGGCATAGCAAGAAGAGGGCATCTGCTGAGCTGCAAACCCACTCAGGAGTGAGGTTGATGTTAGGGTCCCTGAAGCCCTAGTGCTCCAGACCGTCCCAGGACCCGAACTGCCCTGGAAACTTCTGGACTCCAGAGGTGGCCAGGCACCAATCAGACACAGACAGAGGAGGACAGCTCTGGGGAAATGCTGACATGGCCCCTTCTAATGATCTGTCTGCAGGCTGGCACTCTCACCAAGTACAGTTGACTGGAAAGCATTCCCGTCTGCAGAAAGAACCCTGCAGAGAAATTTGCCCGAACTAATGCTGAGTTACAAGAAGCCCACTAAGAGGATTTGATAATGGGAGCCAGAGGACAGGACAGCTTTCTGGATAATCTCAATTTATGTTTCTGGGGAAAATAACAAAGGAAATGCCAGATATACAAATGGGAGAAAAAATTACAAGCAAGGCCACGCGCAGGTACACAGTGGTGAAAAGAAACGGTACCGAAATGTGACAAAGCCATTCTTTAGTTTAGCGTTTGCTATTCCTCAGTTTAGTTTTTCTCTGAGAGCTAGTCTCCTCATCTGTAGGGTGACTGTTTGTCACCCAGTCTTGAGAATGAGGGCAGTGCAATCAATAATTACTCTGTGACAACAGGTGTAAGGCGGGGATTGCCCTGCTCTCGGGGACATATGGTTGCTGTGCTTATCTGTACAGCCAACTGCCTTGTAGGGGTAATAGATGAGAATGGTTGTGTTCCTCAGAGATGGGCCAGTGTCAATGCCATGATTAGGATCTTGTCGTCGTGAGTGATGCCGTTATGTAGCTAATTTATGCATTCTGCAAGCGGTGTCACTTGATGATGTACCCTGTAATTTGAGCTCCAGTCCTTGGCACTGGGGGAGGGATGTACAGAGAGAGAAGCACACAGTGGCTTGCAAGTCATCTCAGAAGCAGTAGAGAAATGGGCAGCATAGGAGATTTGATTGCAGCCAATGTAGTTTCCTTCAGTTTCCCACCCCACAGCTCACTAGCTGAGTACCAATGTTCATGGTTGGCATTATTTTTCTCCACTACCTGCCCTCCTTAGTGTTGTGAGGCCAGCATAGCCTTCTACGGTGGAATCAGGAAGTACCTGTCTGTTGGGCTTCCTGGCTTTCCCGGAAGCTGGGCCTGAGTGACTCAGCCAATCAGGTGTTCCTGTTCCCGAAGTACTTGTCTAATCAGATGTCTGTGCCCTGATTATTTGGGCTAATCTGATGCATCTACTCTGAATTACTTGTCCAATCATATGTCTACCCTGAACCATGATTTGGAGCAATGGAGAAAGCGGGTTGGGACCAGGAGCCGTCACTGCGGCCCCGGTAGCCCATGTCTGGAGCCAGCAGTGCAGGTGTTCAGCTGGGCCATCTGTCACTCAGGGATCTCAGTATCCACAGCACCCTCCCTGACCATTTCTGCATCTCTCACACAGGTTGGAGCAGCATTTCCCCTTCCTTCTGGCCATATTGTACACTGCCCTTTATTTTTCTAACGAGTTTCTGTCCCGCTCATACCAGGCAGAAGCCATTTATCTCTTGCTTTACAACAAAAGAGCCTCAGCTGACATGCTTGTGGGTGTGGGCAATTCTTGCCATCCTCTGGGTCTTCCACATTCTTCTAGAGACCAGGTAAGAATCCACACTCAGAATCTACCCTTTGCTGAAGACTAAGGCTGTGCTTTATGCAGGCCACCACAGACAGTCTTTGAAGCCCTAGAGAGGCTGGAGAGCGCCGTGTGGACCGGAAAGGGGAGCTCCCATAGGAAATGGTGCTGTTTTAAACTGCTTGTTAAAGCTCTTGCTGAACTAATCTCCTATCTTTGAAGAGGGTAAATTGCTCAGAAACAAAAAGCCAGCCTTCAGAATGACAGGTCAAAACCACTTAGGATTTCACACAAAGAGTTTTGCCCAATAAAATACAGGATATCCACTTATGCAGAATCTCAGATAAACAAAAGATTGTTATCATTTTTTGGTGTAAATATGTTCCATGCAATAGGTGGACATACTTGTACTAAAAAGTATTGGTGGAGGCCAGGGGTTTAGCTCAGTGGCACTGCACCTGCTTTGCAAGTGCAAGATCCTCAGTTCAATCCCTGGGACCAGAAAAAAAGAAAAAGAGAAAGAAAAAGAAAGTGTTGGATGTTTATCTGAAATTCCAGTGTAACTAGCACCTTGTGCTTTGGTTTTTTTTTGGAGGGGGACACGTTTTTGTTTCTTGCTTGTTAAAAAAATTTTATTGGTACATGCTTGCAGTACATAATACTTATACTCATCTTAGGAAGTAGCTGCATGTACTTAACATATCTTAATTCTTTTTATTCTTCTTTCCCTCCCTTCCCCTTCTGCTCCCTCCTTCTCTGGATCCCTCTCCCATTTGCAGGAGATCTATCTCCCTGTTTCCTATTGTCTCTCTTTTTAAAAAAATTATTTATACTCAGGATTTCTTATATAAGAAGAGTTATGTAATATTCAAGCTTGTGTGTCTGATTTTTTTCACTTAACATTACGGTCTCAAAGTGCATCCATTTTTCTGCAAATGACTCAGAGTTCCCTTCTTTATGGCAGAGTAGTACTCCATTGTATGTAAATACATTTTCTTTATGCCTTCATCTGTTGATGAAGCTATGAGCTTTTATGAATTTGCTGCTGTAAACATGGGCCTGCATGTTATCACTGTAGTATGATGTCTTTAACTCTTTGGGGAAAATACCTAAAAGGGGAATAGCTGGGTCAAATGGAATTTCCAGTTTTGGTTTTTTGAGGATGGCACCTTGTACTTTGATTTGCCAAGTCTGGCTGCCTTGCATCCAGGTCTCCTTGGGGAATCTTTCTCTTATCTCCTACCCTCCTTTTTTCCTTCACCTTGGGGAGCCCAGGTGGCCATCAAATGGCTTTTTTTTTTTCAATGTCTCTGAAAGCCTCTTACATTTGCTCCAGAGCTTGTTAAGTAAAGCCACTTTTGCAGCAGCAAAAAGCACATGAACACCCAGGTTCCAGCGTCAGCAGTGTTTCAATAACAAGATTGAAAGCGTGCTCACGTCTTCCATCCTCGAGAGCTGGGTGTGAAGCATAAACACACTGCTGGGTCATTAGGGTTCATTTTCACATCCAGAAGAGCATACTTCTCAGTGCCTCCAGCCCAGCAGGCCCTACCCTGCCCCTGTTGCTCACACCCACAGAGTCGAGGTCCATTATGCACAGGGAGCTGCCAGGAACAGTCATTTTCCAGAGGGAAACACATTTGCTTAACTAGTCTTGACATCCCAGCTCCCACTTGAACAGACTTGGAAGTATCTTATTAGTTCTAATGCATCACCCAGGAAGGGCCCGTGGAGATCATCTCCCAAACTGCACCACCCGAAACACATTAACCTCTAATAGTTGGCAGGAAGAGGGCAGAACTGGTGACTGCCATGTGGGTTACCTGTAACCATGAGGACAGCCCAGGCTCAGTGTGTGGGGGTCACATTCGTGTGTGTGTGCTGCTTCTGGGCCCACAGAGCTGGTGACTGAGACCAGGACTCGGGCCAGGATCTTAGATATTTGTGGAGCTATGTTGGAACTTAAAGGGGTCCATGTCCTTCTTCCTGTCCCCGAGAAAAGCATCCCTCTTGTCAGCTTTGAAGATGCTTATTGTCCTAAAGGGAAGGCCTGGTTGGGCCAGGTTGTCACCAAGGGTTATTTAGATAATAATTAATTGTAATTATTTAGTGGGCTCAGTGTGGCTGGCTTTTTAGGATGTCATGAAATGTGTAAATGGTTCTTCCAAAAGTGAGTTCCCACTTGAGATGATTTTCAAGAAGCCCTTGGGGACACTCAAGGACCAGATAGTCAAAAAGGTTGGCGACTATGCAGTGGACCAGCCATGATGGTCCCTTTAGCAGGCTGTTCCCAGTCTTCTGCCTACTGGCTCGAGAGATGGTCACTGCCACAGTTCTGTGCTGGGTGCTGATCTGCCTGGTGACAGAGGGTGGGGCCATGAAAGGCCCATGGTGTGACACACAGTCTGGGGGAGGAGTGTGCATCACATAAGTATTTGTAACCTGAGGGTGA
The DNA here is from genome assembly GCF_000247695.1 of Heterocephalus glaber. The sequence continues at coordinate 16,239,760 of NW_004624767.1, read as the reverse complement.
TGGAAGAGATCAGCACTTTGGGGACAGCACAGAGGCATGGAGGAGCTATGTCCCAGGGGTCTGAGGATCAGCCTAGCCACAAACCAGTGCTCTGTGGCACCCAGCTCCAGCCCAGTTCTGTTCCCCATCCCTGTCACGGGCTTTCTCCCCTCAGGGCATGTCCTTCGATGCTCAGGCCAAATCCTGAGTGCCCTCCAGGCCAGTGGCTACTCAAGGCTGTGTAGGCCGGCTCATCCTTGTCCACAGAGCAGAGGAAGTTGCCAAGAGGGCCAAGGTTGCCAGGGCAGGAAGGATGTATCCAGCCGACATTTCAGCACAGTGAGGGGGCTGGAGAGGCGGGAGTAAGTAGGGGCCAGAGGCCAGCTTGGGGACAGCAGCATCTAGGCATGAAACACAAGCTGGGACAGGGACAGTGAGATGTGGGGGGAAGAGGGAGAGAGAGAGAAGCAGAGACAGTGAGGCGGGCACCCTGCCTTCTCTCTGCCCCCCTTTTGCCTCTTGTGGCATCTTTGACCCCCTGCTCTCTGGCTCTCGTCTTGCCCTTCTTCCCGGGATCTGTTGTGGGTCCACTGTCCTCCACCTGTTACCCCACCTGTGCCCATGCTGCTGTTCCTTCTGCTCACTCTGGACCCATCTCTGGGAAGGGACCTCGCCCCCATCCTCAACAGGACACCTAGAAAACCTATCTCCAGCCGGATTCTCCCTGGAGCTCACCTTCCCCTGCGGTCCCCAATCTCATTTCCAGGCCCCAGGGGGCTGGAGAGAACCATCCAGTTCACCTCCAACTAGCAGGCCACTGTTCTAGCTGAGCACAGCTAGCTGGGTGCTCCTTCAGCCAGGACACCCACAAAGCACAGGGAGGCTGTGACATAAGGAAGCACAGGTAGCCCGACTGCTGGCTCGGAGATTAGCTTCAGAAAGCACTTCGAGTTGTCCCAGCAAGGCAAGGACAAATCCCATGTGAAGTGGAGGGAGGGGGCCTTTGCCAGGCCAGAGATCCCCAGTGCTTGACACCCAAGCAGGTTCTGTGGACTGGCACCACCCCTGGGCCTGGCTATGGGACCCATGTCCCATGCTCAGGGGACAGCAAGTGTTCAGATGGATTCGTGCACGGGTGCAGTGAGGTCTTAGGAGAGAAGACCAACATGGCAAGCATGTCCTGACCACCGTCTGGCCCACCCTTAAGGAGCTTCAAGTTCCTTAGCATCTGTCCATGACCTACGAGATCATCCAGGACTGGCCACAGCCCTCTCTCCTTCCACTTTTCTCCTGACCTCTGCCCTATCATTGCTGCTCTGAGCGTGGCCCATGGCCAGAAGCCTCCCCAAGAGCTTGGAAGACAGGCAACGTGGACCTGGTTTCCTGGTAACTCCTCTTCTCATGGGGTTGCAGAGCTCTGCTTATATCTGGGAGGATTCCATGGTGTTCACATGACAAGAAGTGCAGGTAATCTGTAGGGGACCATGTGGTTGGAATGTGTCCCCCAAGTCAATCCCCTTTGCAACATGAGGAGTTGGGTCTTAATGAGAGGTCACCGGGTCTTCACCACAGGACAGGGTCAGTATCAGGTGATTGTTATAAGTGCCAGTCCATTCCTCCTGCTTTCTCCTTTGCACCTGTCCCATGCTTGTTCACCTTCTGCCACATTATGATGCACACAAAGGCCCTCTTCAGATGCCACCACCATGTTACTGGGTTTCCCAGTTTCCAGAACCATGAGCTAAATAAATTTTTATTTGTAAGTTACTCAGTCTGTGGTATTATTATTGTTATAGCAATAAAAACCAGACTAAGACATTGGTGGTCCATGGTGCTTTCCTATGACCTGCTTGGCCACCTGACCGTGCAGATTTTGCCCTGATGGTAGTGGCAGAAGCTGGAGATGCAGCTTTGTAGCCAGGCTGAAGGCCAGCTCCAGCCCGGTGGCTTGAGTCTGCTGTACCTTGTGGCAGCTCCACATTCTGTTCACTAAATGGCTGGGTTTTCTTCTCTCCATGAACTTGCTCACATTCTGACCAATGCACTGTGGAGAGAAGAAGGCACTTAAAGTGCTCTTTCCCTTTGTGCAGGAAAACACAGCTGCCCATGAGCCTGGTCATTGTCCCTGCTGGCATGCGATGGGCCTGCAGCCTGAGTGAGAAATAAGCTGATGTTGTTTTCAACCACCAGGATCTGAAGAATGTTTGTTACCTCAGCATAACCTCAATTATGCTGACTGATACAACCACTCTGAACACAGAAAGTGTGCGCAGAAAGGAGGTTAGGGTTAAGTTCAGCATGGAAGGAAAGTCTTAAAGGAGGAAAGATCTCTTCTGGTTTATGGTTTCAGAAGTTTCAGTCCATGGTCAGCTGGCTCCGTTGCTCTCAGGCCTGTGGTGAGGCCGAACACCATGGTGGAAGGACACAGTGGAGCCAGTATGTCCCTCTGGAAGCCAGGAAACAGGGAGCCAAGGAAATGGCAGGGACAAGATATCCCATCTGAGGACATACCCCAGGGGTCTACTAGGCCGCCTCTTAACAATTTCCATCACTTCCCAATAATGCCCCCAGCTGGGGACCAAACCTTCAACACATCAGTTTTTGAGGACATTCCAGACTCAAACCATAACAGGGCCATTAGCGTCCTCTGGAGGTCCTCATCACAGCCCTGAGACCATCTCTGGGTCATGCTCCTTCCCTTGAAAACTCTAATCTAATCAGGGATGGACCACTAGTACCATACCAGAGACAGCAGCATTAAAACAAAAATTCTAATTACCAAAGAGGACTGATTTTCAATGTACAAATAGCATATCACTCTGCCCAAGTGTGCTTTTCCCAAATTTAGACATTGGTGCCTACTCCAAAAGGCTGATGTATGATACTGGAGATATTTATATCTTTCTTTTCTTTTTTTTTTTTTTTGAGACAGGGTCTTGATATGTAGTTCAGGCTGGCCTTGAACTCTCTGTGCAGCCCAGGCTGGCCTCTAACTTACAATCCTCCTGCCTCAGCCTCCTGAGTGCTGGGATTATAGGCATGTGCCACCATGCCTGGCTTGGGATATCCATATGTTTCTAAACCTAGGATAGTGGCTCTGCCCCAAAAGACTCTGGCCCAGGATTTCCCCTCTTTCCATCCCTTACCACCTCTGCTTTCCAGGGCCTGTGACTCCTACCCCACCCCCCATCTCCACCCCTCCTGGCAGCTGTCATTGCTCAACACCAGCCCAGAACTAGCCACCAAGCGCTCACAGCTATTAAGAGGCACAGCAGGAGTCACCAATCAGAGCTCCAAAGCTCCTCATAGCTGTGCCTGCTGCTGTTCTTGGCCCCCGAGGTCTCGCTCAGCCCAGGTGAAGCACTATGTTCTGGAAATGTGTGACTTTGAGTGTGGCTTCACCTCCAAGAACTATCATACCAAGGAGTCCGCAGAGGAAAGAGCAGAGGCCAAGAGAAAAATGTGGGGAAGAGAAGGTGAGAAGTAGGAAGAAGATGAGGAGGGTAGAGTGGGGAGGGTGGGACTGTGGGTCTCCAGAGTCTCCTCTGGGTGCTTGCTCTCTACCCCCTGTACCCCCACAGCCCTCCCATAGCAGCCCTGTGGCATGGACATCATTCTTACTCCACAAAGGCTGCTGAGGTACTGGGATGGGTAAGACCCTGGGCTGCTATGGAGCCCCAGCTCCCTCCTCCCAGCCACCCTCCTCAGGTGCCCAGAATGGAAGTGCTGCTTGTGGGCTGAAGCTGGAGGCCAGTGAGAAAGAGAAGCATGTCATTTATGGCTTCACATTTTTTGAAAACAACAAACAGCATTGCCAAGGATGGCATCCCTCAGTAAACATCCTGCTATAGGGACCCTAGGTCACGGACCATGTTTAATGAGGACAATGCACAGGGTGTGGCTGCTAATGGAGCCTGGGTGTCCCCTTGTTCAGCCCCAAATCCACCACGTCTGAGTCTCAAAATCCCTGGTTCCTCCTGTGGTGATTCCCAACCATGCTTACCCAAACCTAGAGACAGCACTACTCTCTCCTAGACCGCAGGCTGACGGGAAATAAGTGAGTCACTCAGAGGGGTCTGACTCACTGTCTTAGTGGATCAGGACCTCACACTCAGGAACAAGGAGCCCAGGAGGAGCGAGCATGAGCTGCACCCTGAGATCACGTGAGAAGGGATTGCAAAGAGGGGAGAAATCTCCACAGTCTCTCTTTCCCCTGAATGGGATGCAGCGTTTCCTTGCATGACATTGTGCCAATATAGCTGCTGCTCTCCAGAGGGAGTAGGGAGGCCTGATGCAGGATGAAATTCAAACAAGAGCCACATGCCAAGGGAGGCTTGCACAAGGTTTGTTCCCTCTTATGGAGAGTGCCTGGATGTGGCCGAATTGTGTTCGCAGGACCCAAACACCCAATATGCCTGTCCATCTACTGTGATAATTGTGGAGCAGCCCCAGGGCCATTGGTGGTACCAAGGACGTCTGTGGGCCAAGTGGTTAGGGCCCAGACAAAGAGGCAATGAGCCCAAATCTCCAGCAGCTCCTGGGTTCCATTGTCCCTGTCCCTTCAGCTTCATGGTTTTCTTTCAAAGCTTAGAGAAAAAATTAGGACTTTAAAATAGCACAGTTCCCTGACAGTGATGAGGTTTGGACCTTTCCAGAGACCTCCCTCCCTATTTCCTTGTCATGCTCTATTGCCCTCCATGCAGTGTTCTTGGAGGAGCCAAGCTTGTGCTTTTTCTTTTTTCCTTTTCATCTTACTGTGAATCAAAGTAGGATGTGCATATACATGTGTGTGTAAGCAGGAAGTAGTGCTCAGAGCTCATTGGGATCTATCTATCTCCCCTAGCTTCTTCAATTCTTTTAAGTCTTTAACTATTTACCTCATCTACATTTAAATAATATGTTTCTTTATCATGTATGAATAATCTCTTGATTCACCAATTTTAATAGTACCTTCAGAATGGTAAGTGTTTACCTTTCTTTAATCAGTATCCCAAACTTTGGGCCAGTATTTACTCGATATTTATTCAATGTTTATTAAGTATTTATTAAATATTTGTCCTTGCAACTAGGTACATTGTTTACTTTTGAGTTAAGCACGATTGAGATTTTTTTTAAGCATAACTTTTGTTTTTCCTGGAATTGATACTTGCCTTTATTTTTAAAAAGATTCTTAGCTTTTTGTTTTTGTTTTTATTTTTTTGTGTGTGTCTATGGCTCAGCCTTCACACAGTCTCTCTGTGCAATTTTTTCTGGGGTTAAACTATCAAGTTAACCTCACCTCCATCTCCCAGCTACCTTTCTTCCAGTATCCCTCTGTTCATTTGCCTCAGTCTGAATCTTTGCTGTTAGGCCTAAAAATGAGGTCTGCAGACTGGGCAGGGATGAGACATAGGTGGGGGAGGTCCCCATTCAGTACAGACACTGCAGCCACAACTTGCAGTGCATCACCTCATCCCTGCCATATTCTTCACTTTTGTAATATTTCTATTCATAGGCAAGACTCAGCTCTGGCACAAATCTTTTGCTGAGCTCTCTGGGGACTGGCATGCTTCCTGTGACCCCTGATCCTGACTGCTGCCCACCCCTGTGTCATACACTTATCCCCTCCCTGTCTGCATTTTCCATGCCTGCTTGGAAGCTTTTCCACCCTGTCTCTACCCTCTACAATCCTAGGTTTCTTTGGCAGCTGATAAGTAACTCTATTTCCTTCCAGTGTCTGGCCTGGCTCTTCCTTCTGAGCTGCCATCTCCTATGGCTTTTTGCACTTCTGAACACCACTTGATACAGTTTATAAATTCAACACAATTCTTTATCCCAAACCCATATTTGATAAATATTTCATGAAGAGTGACTGATACCGTTCTAGGGTGCCATGATGTGAGATCTTTAGAACTGACCTCCACCAGGCCGCTTGTTCATACAGACTTTGGCAAACTTCTTTCTTTTGGCCAATGGTAACTCTGCATGTTTAGACTTGGCCAAAACTATGTTTCCCAGGAAACGTCCATGTAGAATAGAAACAATCACAAAAATACCCTGAATTATAGAACTGTAGACCTGTTTGGGGGACATCTATTGCTTGTTTTAAGCAAGAGTCTCTGCCTTGGTTTGGGGTGTTATTGATCAAGCACTAGTGGAAACATTTAATTTCACTCATTTCTACCAGAATATCCCCCAAACACTTTCCCTTTCCTGCTGCCAACTTTACAGGCTGTTGTGTCAGGCCCAACACATGCCACTTTGCAGAGGAAAAGTGAACGTGGCACCCTTTAGGACTCAGGCAGTTCATTCTGCCCCAACTGCTGGCAACTTCTGTTCTGTCTCTAAAGACAATTTCACGAAATTTTTTCCTCTCAAAGAGTTTGAAACACTTAAAAAAGAATTCCTTTGTGAGACTGTCATACGATTGGGAGTTATTGTCTTAGCTGATTATCCAGCTCTCCAGATGAGAGTTCCAGGCTATAGAATCAGGGCCTTTCTATTTTTGATGTCCCCATTTCTCAAAATAGGTGGTGTGGGAGAGACTCACTGGCCCAGATTGCCCGCATGGGCCCTGGGGTCTGAGACAGCACCAGTCACAGCTTTCAGCTCGACTCCGTGCTTTGCTCAAACCATACACAGAGTCTAGGACACTTCAGGGTTCCCTAGGTTCCATGGGCCAAGTAAAGAGCTCATCCCAAGATCTTAGAAGAAAAGGACTGGTGTGATTTTCTGAGTTATTGCTGAATAAAATACAAATGCAGAATTGTTTTAGAAATGTACCGGTGTGCTCAGGAAACTGTGAAGTGCCTTCTGCTCTAGTGGTGGAGGATAATGAGAAATCCCTTTCATTCCACTGCTTCCATGTGAGGCTCCTGGCCAATGCTCCGGACACAGTGTGGTGCTTTGGGACTCAGAAAGCTGCCTGTTGCTGGAGGCAACCTAGTGGTGCTTGGATGGCCGCTTGAGGGTATGATAAGAGGTTTGAGCCTTAGCTGAGGGCTCAGATGGAATAATCTCAGTCCTCTTGCAGTCCTGGAGGTCATAGCCCCATCCAAGCCTGGATCCCAGAAGCAGTGAGTTAAAGGTGGGTGCTATGCCCCCTATGTCCTATCTCAAGTGACCTGGTCCAAGAATGAGTAACTTAGCTCAGGGTATTAGGATTTTCTGAGCCTCTACTCAGGGAAAAGGGGTGGGCAGGAGGGCCCAAAGGACACCCCTGACCAAGGCAGGCTTGACAAGGAGCAGAGGTCTTCTGTGGTGGCTTCAAAACTGCCCTGCCTCTTGGGAGTCCTCAGGGTCATGGACAGACAGGGAGCTTTATGAATATTAGGCAGAATAGCAAATGGGAGATTCCAAGATCTACCAAGTGCCGAAGGGAATATTCTCCAGACTCATCTTCCTCTATATTCTGGATCTTAGGGGGGGTCCTTGTTTTCTTCATGGAACGTAGCACAACCGTGATTATTTTGCTTGTCTGGTGGTTCACTAACATCTATGTCCCTTCTTAGAAGCCCATGAGCAAGGATGTGATGGTGATCTTTCCCAATACCTGTCAAGAGCGCTCAGTGTGTTTCTGGTGTGGGTGGGCGAGTGGTGAGTGAATGAGTGGATCAGAAGCCATGGAAACTTTCAGAGCAGATGCAGTTCACCTCCCGCTTATTCTCTCTACATTAGCCCTGCATCATGGCACCAATTCCATGATTCTTGCCACCCTGTCAGGATGCACATAGCTTCCTCCTTGTCAGGGATGTTGGGAAGGAGACTCAGGGAGGGTGTGAATCTTCACTTGTTTTCTGTGCTAATGACACAGTATTGCAGAGTAGGTGTATTTGTCACCTTTCTGTTGCTTGGACAAAATACCTGACATATACAGCCTAGAGGAGAACAGGTTTATTTTGGTTCATGGTTTCAGAGGTTTCAGTTCATGGTTGGTTGGCTCCGAGGCAGTAACAGCATGACAGAAAGGTGTAGTGGAGAAAGGCCACTCACCTAATGGCAGCCAGGAAGCAGAGAGAACAAGAAAGAGCCAGAGAGACATAAGCCTTCAAAGGCATAACCCCAGTGACCTACTTCCTCCAAGTAGGCCCCTCGACCCAACAGCCATTCAGCTAACTAGCTTATTAACAGATTAATTTCCTAATGAGGTTATATCCCTTGTGATCCAGTTACCTCTCTAGGCCCTATGTTTGTACATTACTGCTTTGGGGATCAAGCTCTCCATACATGAATCTTTGGGAGATATGTCATATTTAAACTATAAAACTACTTGGCATCACGTTGGATAGGGACAGGGAATGGGAGCAGCCAGCCTCACTGGCTTTTGTAGAAGACCCACTCTGAGATGATTCCGTAACCCACTGAACCATGATCACATGAACAGAAATAATCCATCTGGAGGGCAGAGCCACAGTCCCCTTGAAAAGATCCCATCTCTTGAAAGGCCCCACCTCTTAATACCTCCCAATGGAGATTCAGCTTAACCTGTGTTTCAGAGGTCTCAAACCATCTTCCCCCATAGTGTGAGGATGGAGGTGGATACCAGACACCTCACAGTTGCTGAGCTTCAGTTAATTCATTATAGCCATATGACATCACAGGATGCACTGGAACCACTGGGTGTCCATTTGGAAAAAATGGAACTCAGACTTACCCTCACACTGTGCACAGAGGTTAATTCAAGATAGATCTTAGGCCTAAATATACAAGCTAAACTGTAAATCGTCTCAAAAAAACCCCACAAGCAGAACGTTTCTTGGAGAGGATGTGGAAAACAAAAACAAAAAATGTTAAATTAGTTTATAAAAATTAAAACTGTTTATCAAATGAAAAGACAGAATCAAGAAAATGAAAGGAAAGCCACAGATTGGGAGAGAAAAGTTCTAACAACAGACTTATATCTGGGCCCTCAGAAGAACTCCTGTGATGCAGTAATAAAACATCAAACAACCCAAGTAAAAATGGATAGACTCTATGAACAGATACTTCACAACAGCCATCTGGCATCTATGGGTATTTCTTTCCACTACCCATTGAGCACCCTTGGACCTATGGTTTTGTTATCAGGTTTGAGGTCTTGTCAGGTTTCTGATGTTCAAAGGATTGAGCAGGACACCCAAGAACAGCAGCAGGATCAATGATCCACTTGGAAAAATGGGAGCAGGTCAGTGAGAAGAGCTCGCGGTACCAAGGGGGTCACTGTCAAATGTTTAAACCTTAGGGTTTGAAGTGGGATTGAGAGTTTGATCTGAGGTATGACTTTTCCCAATGATTAGTTTGACTTGGAATCTATTGGGTGGTCAAATTTTTTACCTTTTATGGCCCTTAGAAGAATTGTTATGGTCCAAAACCCACAGTGGGTGGGAAAGGGTCAGATCCACATAGTCAATGACATGGTAATTAGAGTTGGGGTGGGCCAAGGGTTGCATGCGGGGGGACTTGTGTATAAGCTGAGTTATCTGGTTACCTCTTCCCATTGTGTTTAGACTTGGACATCCTGGTTCTGAGCTAATATTTAACCCAGAAGCTGCATCTAGTCCTAGAAAGTATGGCCCTCCCTTCTTTCCCAGCCATTTTCTTGCTTACCTTGTATCTCAGATTCTAGCCAAAAAGTGGATGCTAGGGTGGGCAGACACTTCCTTCTTTCTCCAGCCTTTTCCCTGGCTACCTCTTGCCTCAGGATGGCATCTGGCTTCCTGGGCCAACCACCCAACGCTCCCCTTCTGTCTGCATGGTATGTGGAGACCCCTTTTCCTTCTCTGCCATGAAGGAGGCCATCAGAGTATCTCAGTCTTCTAATACGGAGTCTGCTCGGAGATGGGCATATGAGCCAATCAGAATCTAGGTGAGGCAATTCAGGACTTCCTTCAAAACAATGGAGAAGAGAGAGACTTTTACCCTACTATACTGAGCTGGCAGGCCAGGGTTCCAGAGCCATGGTGGCTGGCTTGCTATACCCCAAGGAGAGCCATCCTGAGAGTGGGTCCAACAAGGAAAAAAACAAGAGCCAAGAGGGGAATGAAACCAAATTGCAAAGACATTACTGAGTCTCTACATACAACCTAGGCTGAAGTCCATATTGTAGGATGCAAAAATGGTCACACATTATTCCCTTTCTGTGTACATGCTTCTTTGCACTGTGGCTTCACAGTCCTCCTAATAAATCCTAAGGGATTAAGTCTATTTACTCTCTTCCCTTGTATCTGAGCTTGGCCATGTGACTTACTTTGGTCACTACAGTAGTAGAAATGCAACGCAGAGGCTGGAAACTTGTTTGTACATAGGGCCTGTCCTCTCTTGCTTTTCTTGGGCCAGCCTGCTGGAGGGTGACACATGCACAGCTCAGTCACCCCCAGTGCCCTGACCTCCAGCACCCACCAACTATCAGTGCCAATAGGCCAAGGGACCCTAGGGCATCCTAGACCACTGGTTCACTCACAAACTCATAAGCAAACTTCCCTGTTCACTTGAAGCCTCATAAAAAATGCTACAACAGTGGTTGTTTCAATCCACTGTGTTAGGATGGTTTGTTACACAGCAAAAGCTAACTAATACAAGCATCAACTTGTGGACTTTTCCAGTATGTAAAATTCAAAACCATTCATGCCTTTTGGCTTCAGCTTGGTTGAGTTTCTATCAGTTCAAGGAAAGAACTCAAAGTCAGAGTTCTCTCTGCTCTTGTGTGTCATCCTGATAAGCATTCAGGAGTCTCATGCCAGAATATCATTCATTCTATCTGCCTGTCTGTCTGTTCATTTGTCTGTCTGTATATCTATTATCTGTCATCTATCTTAGACTAACTGAAATCATCTTACAATTGGTACCAGGGGACACAGCAAATAAGAACATCTTGCTTTGTCCCCAGTGCCATTTCTGATGGTACCTGGTGCTTTGATGTACTCTCCTCCATCAACTTTGGTCTTAGGCTGAATTTTTCTTAGTCACCTGCTTCCTGACCCCTTCTGGAAGCCTCTCCCCATTGGTGGTGACATGTTCAGACTCAGAAGTGCCATGTGGCTGCTTATGACCAGGACCTCTGAGAGTGGCCCACTTCCTTTCCAATTCTGGGACAAGTTGAGTTCACCCATTAATCATAGTGACCTCACTGATGCCTCACCTTCTCCCTCCTGCAGAGGGAGGTAGCCCCCAGGTGGGCATCCCAGGCTTTTGAAGTGCAACAGCTGATGGGGAGGGGCCTGGCCAAAGTCCCCTGCTAAAACTGGGCCTCAGACACATCCACTCAGTCTTACTGCTTCTCTCTCAATGGCGACACCCCAGGCTTGGAGTGGGAAAGGCAGGGATTCTCTCCACAGCACCCACAATCTCTGGGAATCAAGATGAGGGATGACCCAGGGCAACTAGAGAGCACACTGATTGGTGGGCAGAGGTAAGGAGGTGGCTGAAAAGCACCTGGAGCTCAGGGGTGGGGCTGAACCAACTCAAGAGATGCCTGGAGCTGCCAACCTCAGGGAGCTGAGCTGCTCTTCCTGGAAGCTGACTGGAAGGCTCCAGGGTCAGGGCATCTCCCATATCCAGGTTACAGCAGGGTGCTGTCCCTGAGGTCCACCTGCCTCTCCAGGTCACAGTGCTCCTTCACTGGCCTGGCTCCCAGCAAGCATCTGTAGCAGTAGCCAAGAGGCTAGGACTCTCCAGGACTAGTGTGGCCAGCCGGCCTTCTTCCAAAGGAAAAAGGCTGACAGACAACTCTGTGTGGGGCCCTGGGCAATGGCTGGCTCTTGGTGCTCCCTGGCAAAAGAAGAGGGGACTCTTGCAGGCACCAGGAAAGTTGGAAATGATGGAGAAAGATGCTCCCTTGAGTGTCTGAACCGAGCTCCCAGTGAGGACTGGAAATGTTCTTTCTGTCCCTGCTCAACCTCCTCATGGCCACTGTCTATGAATAGTGCCCTTGCTCTGCACCCTTCCTTAAGGACTCTGCACCCCACAGGCCCTGTGTCTATGTCCTATGGCTCCATGGCCACACTGTTGAGACCTCTCCCATATCAAGCCTGCTGCCTGTCCTCACCCACATAGAGTCCGGACAATGTCTCGGAAGAGGCCAGCTGTCCTCCACCCAGAGTCCCAAGTTGGGAGACGAGGGTAGAGCTGGGACTTCAACCTATGGCACTGAGATTCTGGGGGGAAGACCTCTGTAGTCACAGCCAGGACATGGTTGGCACCCACTGCAAACCACACCTGCTCACTGGGGAGAGGCAGCCGATCCAGTGGTGGCCAAGACAGTAGGGTTCTCTTGCTTATGCGGAGGATGAAGGACCTTCTATAGGGTTGGGACTCTCATGCCAACATCAGAATGCCGCTGGACCTGAGACCACTGGAACAGGGAGACATAGGTGCTGCAGTGAAGGGGACCTAAGACCTAGAGACCAGCAGCCCCAGGGTCAGATTCCAGCTCTGAAATTTATACCTGCTGTGACAAATCACCTCCAAGTGGCTTGCCTTTCCCAGGGGCATAATGGGGTGATAATGGCAACCCATAGACACCTTGTGGGGTAAGATGAAGCAATGCACAGTGCATGCTTAGCCAAACCCCTTGGTGACATGATACTGTCTATAGTAGGAGATAATGTCCTCCTATAACTGGTCTTGGGGAGAGGGACATCACTGGGTACGGGAAGAGAGTAACAATAATGGGGTCACCCCTGAACTTGCCAAACACTACAACTTACAGAGCATTTGACTTCTTTTGTTCCAGGCAACAAGCTGAGGGCCAGGGTGATGCTGCTCACATTGGGTGAGAACGCTGAGGTCCAGAGAGACCATCTGCCCAGGCCACACAGCTGCTCAGCAGTGGAGCCAGGACCCAAGAAGCTGGCAGCTGCCATTCCAGGGTGACTGATCTCTGGCCTCACTCTGCCCAGCCTGGACTCTGGGCAGGGCAACAGCTGCAGTGGGACATGTCTGCTCAGCTCCAGCATGACATGAGCTCCCAGCGTGGGCATGAAGAAGTACATGATGCACAAAGCCACCCTGTTCCTGCTATTATTAGGCACCAAGGAGCCTCGTCGTCAGATCCACATGGAGAAGCTCTGCACTGGGGATGTAGCAAGAACATCCAAAGTCTGCAGAAAAGGCAGGGTGAGAGGAGAGCATCGGGGGCTGAGAAAGGGGCTGGGACAGTCCCAGCACAGCTTCTGTCTCCAGTCTGCCTGCCTCCCTGTCTATTCACCCGCGTATTCATCTAACTATGTGTCTACCTGTTCATCCATCTATCCATCCATCCGCTCACCCATTTGTCAGTATATTGATTATTGACTCTCTATCTCCATGGAGTCTCTTGTCTGTCAGTGTTCTGTCTCCTCCTCAGCCTCCACTATGCCTTGTTCAGGGAGATTATGTGCCCCTGAGGGAGGGGACAGCATGTCTGAGCTTTGATGTGACTTGTTTTCTCGTCTAGATACGCTTCTTAGTTAGCAGGACCAGGCTGTGAGTGAGGGAACAGCTCAGCTGCTTTAAATAAAGTCGATAAACTCTGCCATTTACACATCTCACTGTGACTTGTGTTTCCAGCTGTCCCTTCCTGGTGGGAATGTCTGAAGGCTGGTAGGAGCAGATGCAGTTCCAGTGAGGCTGGGCTGGATTCCAGGGAGGTGCCCAAGGGCACACAGGCCCCAGTAGGCTTGGGAAAAGGGGGATGGGCATCTTGGCATCCAGGCCTGAGGTTTGGATGTTCCTTACTTGAGGCTGCTCTACACTTTCCACTGGGGTTTCCTCCTGCACAGCAGGTGCCTGCTGCACCCCTCCTAGCCTAGAAACCGCTGCCTGCCACATAAGGACTGACACTGATGGCTGGTAGAAAAGGTGTGGGAAGAGCACAAGGGGAGAGCAAGGATAGCAAGCCAGCCAAGAGACTGGAAACCAGTGGTCTTGCCATTCCTTTGCTCTGCTTGCCTCTCTGGCTGCGTGTGAGCTCTGTCATGTGTGATCCTGTGTCCCTAAGGGTAGCTGGCTCTCAGCTGGTGCTGAATGGTTGATTAATTAAAGGAATGAATGAATCCACAGTGGAAGCCAAATCATTGCTAGCTGATTGCTCATCTCCCCAAGATGCCCGGGACCTCAGGTCCACCCCAGGAAAGCTCCCTCCCTGGCTGCATCTGATAATCATAGATGCTTTCAGGTTAGTCTGGAGAAGAAGAGGGCCACAGAGCAAAAAGTGTTGCCATTGAGGAAGGTGGCCCAGAGCCTGACCTCTGGGCCCAGCAAGGATGAGGACTTTCCTGAAAGGCAAAGCCATGCCCAGGATGCTGTTCCTTCACAAGCTGGGCTCTAGGCCCTGAGCAGGCTAACCTGGGATGGAGCTGAGATGGAAGATAAAACTTGCCAGGTGGGTGTGCTTGGACTCCATGCTTAGTGAACCACGTCACTTTCACCATGACCCATTGGGCAAGGTTGGCAGGAGGCCCTCCCCATACTTCTAATTACACTGGATCCCTATTGCCTACCTGTGGAAAGGCTGCCCAAGATGGTCTTGTGAAGCCCCTTCTGGCTGCACAGACTGAAGATTAGAGTTAGGGTTAGGGCAGGGCCAGGGGTCAAGGTCAGAGAACTCTTCAGCTAGGCTTGGCCTGGAGCAGCTCCGTGGCTAGGTGCATGGGACAGGGCAGGAAGGTGCAGGGAGACCATCGCTTTTCAATAATCCAACATTCATCTTTTGAAACAAAAATCAGTCCAAGGGCCGCCATTCCCCTCGAGGCCCCATCACAGCTGTTGGAGGCATTTGGAAAGTTGCCCAGGGCCCGACCTTACCAGACCGATGTTGAATCTGTCCCCTGAGAGGAGACAGCTGTACAGTCCCGCTGGCTGACTGCTCCAAAGCTTCCCCATGGACAGAGAGGGACAGACGGTACCCCTGATTGGCCCCTTGTCAGCTCCCCAGTGGCACTTAGCTGTGTCCCCTCTGGCTGTCAACTGCAGATGACCACTAGCCAGGAGGAGGGGCTCAGATGAGGGCTCAGAGGTCCATCTGCCCCATGTCCTAAGTGACTGACTGGTCCCCGATCCCCAGACGCTTGTGTGGGGAAGTGGTCTGGGTATCTGAGATGTTTCAGCAGAAGTACTGGCAGAGAGGCCCCTGAGAGGTCACTGTACCCTGGCCAGAGTCAGAGTGGCCTGGCCATCAGCCTAGTCCTGGCAAGGGGCAGGGAGAGCAGGTGGGTGACCAGTGGGCTTCAGGCCTGGTGGTCACAGCTACAAAAAGCCAACACTGCCAGCAAATCACTGTGCCCATGACCTGGCTCTCCTTTAATAGCAGAGAGCTACCAGTGTTCACATTATCCCCTGTTCTTAGCAGCCCTTCAGTCCCATTGCTCCCCCATTCATCAGTGCGGACTAAGGTGGGCAAGCAAAGTCTGAAGCCATTCGCGCTGCTGCAGAGTGGTGGAGCTGTCAGCTCTGGGCCTGTGTCCCCCTCTCTCTGCCAATGCACCCCACCTGCCTTCCCTGAGCCTGGCTCCCACTGCTCCTCACTTCCTCCTGGCGGCAGCTTCCCAGTGCTGGAGGCCTGCAGCTCTTAGTGTTCCAGCAGGCTGAAGGGCAACAGGGGGCCATCTCGGGCCTGGGCCTGGCCATTGTACCACAGAGGGGTTAGTAGGAAAGTCATGTAACCCAGGGCTGTGTCAGGGAAGCCTCTAATGTCCTGCGCTGAGGCCCAGCTGTAAGCAGCTGCCTAACATGTGGGGAACTCTGCTGATCCAGCCAGGTGGACATGGCCTTACCCTAACCCTGCCTCTTAGGACTGGGCTTGCCCCCTCTGGGCCCCTAGCTGTCCTTGGAAAGGCAGCACTGTGCTGGAGACAGTTAGAGGAGGAGGAGTCCCAGCCATCATGCTGCAGTTGTGCACTGCATCATGACCTCATGGGCATTGTGGCTTTGGCCAGGTGAGGACCGTGTCTTCAGGAACCTTGGTATCTAACTTTCAAAATGGCACAGTGTCATTGACCCTTACTTTCCTTGGGCTTGCTCTGACTCTGTCTTCCTGTCAAGAGTAGCTTTGGTCACATCGGCCCATTAATTCATCCATCCACTCATCATTCAGGCATCTGTCAGATACTTCCAATAACCATGGTTTTGGCTTCCAGTCTGCCCAGGACACCTGTGCCTTTGGCCACCTTGGTTAAAGGAAATTGACCTCTTAATGGCAGGGATTCCATGCAGAGAGGAGCTTCAAGGGACTGAAAAGGTTGGACCCTGTTACGTGTCCCAGGTACAGCATGTGGCCACTGGCACTGGGATTGCGGACAGTGACGCTGGCTCCCTAGTATTTCACCTTGAGCCTAGTTTCATTGTGGTCTTCTAACATGCTCTGTCCTTCCTGCTGTTTATGGGGAAGGATGGAACTGCAGCCAGACCTACACCCCTGAGAGGCACTTGCCACCTCTGCCTTGGGCTCCCCACCACCCTGCCCACCATGGCTTAGTCCTCCTGGCCCACCACAGCCCACCGCCTGTGGGTTGGTACCTGGCTCCCAAACCTCAGAAACACTCTTGGAAAGCTGAATGAGGCTTTAGGCATCTAGTCCATCATCTTCATTTGTGGCAGGGGGAAACTGAGTGCCAGGGAGGCCCAGAACCTGCAGCAGCAGCCCCAAGATTCAGTGTGTGGCCAGCTTCCCTCTGCCATTGGTTTTCTATCACCTTTGGCATCACTTGGATTCTGGCATCCTGAGTGCACTGTCAACAGATTCGGCATCATGAACAGAGCGTGGCAAGATCTGTCTTCTCACTGGCCCTCTGGTAATCAGACCACAGTCAGCAGCAGCTGTGACATCACACAGCTTCTGATCATCACCATTTACACCTTCCCTCACACTCACTGGGGTCTTCTCAGAGGCTCAGCTTGTGTGTCTGTGATTGCTGACTGGGTGGGGTCAGTCTCTCCTTCAAGAAGAGAAAAGAAACAAGACTCCAAATATTGAGCTGTCCCCAAGAATCAGATGCACTGCCAGGCACTTGACAAGCAGAGTCTCTGGGATGCCCTAGGGCTGACATTGCCAGCTTGTAGATGGGAAAGCTGAGCCCCCAAGGGGCTCAGGGGCCCAGTCACTGGCTGTCAGTGGGTGAAACCACAGTTCAAATGCAGGGTGTCCAGTTCTGGCTCCCCTGCCTGGGGTGAAGACATTTCTGCCTCCCCTATGTGAAAGGAAGATGCTCCTGGCTTTGGATTATCACACAAGACTGCAGGTGTCTGTGGACAGGCCACAGAGGGATCCAGGCTCTGGGCAGCACATGGCTGGAGATGGGATCATCCATTGCTCTGGAGCTTAGGCTGCCTTCTTGGGCAAGGGTGGGCCATTCCATCATAGTGTTCTGGTGGCTTATTTCCCACAATTATCAAGGCTCCAGGACAGCAGCTACCCGGCCAAGGTCCCAGCATCTTCACTGCAGATGCAGGTGCCAGGGCCTATGCAGGACCCTGACGGGACCAGAGCTGGGCAGGAATTCAGCTTGGTAGAGAGTCCCAAGGATGCCTGCTGACTTGAGATTTCCTACTAGAGAACATAGAATGCTTGTTGAAATGAGCAGTGTCCCTTCCTGGTTCCAGAGAGATGCCACACTGCAGGGCCAGTGGACAGAAATGTTGCAGAGCTTCTGGTTCTGTCTTTCCTGCATTGCAGGGGGTGGGGGCAGGGTGTCACTGAGGATTGAACCCAGGGCCTCTACACTGAGCTCTATCCCCAGCGCTTTTTTATTTATTTTGAGATAGGGTCTCCCTAACTCACTGAGTTGCCCAGGATGGATTTGGACTTGTAATCCTGCCCCAGCCTCCCAGAGTGCTGGGATCACAATCACACACCACCATGCCTGGCTCTTATTTCTTTCTTAAAACTTTTGCCAGGTCCATGGAGCAGGAAGAACATGGAGGCTCACACCCAGACCCCACCCTGCTCCCAGCGCACATTCGAGTGACGTGTCGTTGCTGGGTGAGTTGTTTCCAAGTGCAGATTTCACCAGTTTCACTTGCTGTGCCCATCAGGGTCCCCAGGAAACCGAATTCAGCCTGAAATGATTTGAAAAATGAAACTTAATAAACGCGCTGTGAATAGAAGTCTGGGCAGAGCTGAGGGAAGAGGCAAGGACTGGGGCTGCAACCATACCGGCAAGTGCTGCTATGGACCCCTTTCTCAGAGCCTAGAGTTCTCCCAAGCCCACTGGATGGGTGGCTTCTGTCCTTAGTTCCCTGACTGAGAGCTGCTTGCCTCTCTCACACCATTGCTCATGCCACTAATCACTGTGAGACTCAAACCCCAGGAGAGGGTCAATGCCTCTCCCCAGCTCTGGGTTGAGCGAATGCTTAACTCTTAGTAGGTGTTCAGCAAAGTCTGCTGTGTGGATTGCCACATGATGGCAACATCACGAATAACAGTAAAAGACATGAAGGGGAGATGCCCATGGCTCTCAGGCACACCCGCACACCTGTCGACCTTCAACAGCTTTGCAAAGTCAAGACATAGGGCTGGACTTGCCAGCCTGTGTCAGGGCGACACCTACCGGTTGTCTCTGAACTGCAGGAATTCCAGCCCCAGCTTGCATTGTCAATGGGACCCCTCACATGGGCAGAGTCCCTGGGGTCTACAAAGTCCTGGTGTGAGACCTAGAATCTGCATTTCTAAAGAGCCCAAGGGGAAAACTGAGGCTTCAGATCCGGGTGCCAACTTGGACTGTCGTGATCTCAATGGAGATTATTGGCAATAAATATTCATGGCCAGACCACTACACTCCAGGCATGGGACTTGGCACCAGGAATGCAGCCAGAGTGTGTGCTGCTGTGGACCAATCTGAGGACAGGGGTGAGGCTGGGGAGGGTGGGCTCAGACAGTCTTCACGGTGACCCCCAGGACAGGCATCACGGCCTGTTACACCATTTGTAGCTGGTGTCAGCAAGATGTGGAAAGTGTCTATCACCTTGGTCCACGAGCAGGAAGTGGAAGCTGGAAATCAGAACTGGGTGAAATGCTTGTGCTCTGTAGACCTCACCCAGCCATGGCTGAGCAGGTCAGAGGCTCAAGGGTACCCTGGGATGTGAGCTCCCAGGGCACACTAAAGTCCCTCTGTGGCCCAAAATGTCATTGAATAGGAACTGGGAGCAGGATCCTGGAACCCGAGAGCCTCAGTCTGCTGATAGGGAAGCCTTGGTGCACCCCTCTCTTCCCAGGCTCATGTCAAGGTCAGAGGGTATGAGCAGGCAGTTTTGGGAGATGAGTTAAACACTATCTTCCCAGGACCCCCTAGGAAGACAGGGGCTCCCCAACCAAGGCACATGGATGGACGGATTGGCCAGTGTCCCCACGTAAGACCTGAGACCAGGGAGAGGTGCCCAGGCCCCTGTGAGAGGGGGAGGAGTTGACAACCAGGCTCTCTTGTGTCTTGCTGGAGAAGGAGGGGGCCAATTTTAAAGGTGGCCCCAGGAAGGCTCATTGCTGTGGGGTTAGGCACCTAAGAAGGTCCAGGTGCCACATAGCACACCTAGGTGACAGAGCACCAGAGCTGGGCCAGGTGTGCGTTCTGCTCTTTCATACTTGCATACACAGGGCCTCCTCTTGGTCTACCACCACAGGGACCAGCCCTAAAGGGGCCACCATGCCCACTTTACAGATGGGAAAACCGAGGCTCTAAAGACAAGCAGGAAGCAGAGCCAGGACTCGAACCCACATGTCAGATGCTGACTCAGATGCTGCATTTGCAGTGGACATCAGAGGTGTCTCCTAGGCAGGCCACAAGAAAGCCAAGCCAGGCAATGATGCCAGTGACTGTCACTCTTTTTCCCTGGCCACCATGTAAGGGTAACTTTGGAAGCTTCCTAGAGGGAGGGAGTTTGAGCAGGTCTGGGTCAGGGCAGGTTGACTGCTGGAACACAGGGCCCTCTTTCACCCTTCAGCTGTGTTTCTCACTCATGTCCTCTCAAGGCCAGTAGTTGGCTCTCCAGGTGCAGACTCAGCTCCTTCAGCTGATGATCCCTCCAGCTTTTAAGGCTCCATCCTCCTTGTCCCTCACCCTGAGCCAGAGCTGCCTGGCTAGCCCATTCTGAATGTTAGATCCATGGAAACTGTGACCTAATAAATGCGCTGTTCTAAGCTGCTACATTAGGGGGCAACTTGTTACCCAGCAATAGATCTCTATCCAGAAACAGACAGGACCAGGAGACAGAAGGCTTACTCATTGATTCTGCTGTTTGCTCTGTGCTATGAAAAATGAAATATAATGTGAGCAGCAGCAGCATGCCCCAGAACTTTGCAGGGCTGTCTGTGTGCTCCGTGAGCTGAGGGGCAAGGAGCCAGGGGCTGGACACACTCATTTCTGGCACTTTATCATTGACCAGGGCGCTGGGGCCACCTGTCCCAGCTGGAGTCCTGCTTTTGGCAGGACCAGGGCCTTCCTGAGGCTAGGTCAGGGCTAAACATCTGGGCAAAGGGCTGGGAGGTGGGGTGGCTGGCTGGTCCCATGAGGGCCACTGGCAAAACCTTGTAGGACCTCAGCATTCCCTAGCTCAGTGGTCCTTTCCTGGTGCTCCTTGCCTCCTGACTCAGTGCTTCCAGCCCAGTATTCCCTACCTGGTATTCCCAGTATTGATGGTCCCAGCCTAGTACTCCCTGGCCTGATACTCTCTGCTCAATGCTTGTAGTACTCTTGGCTCAGTATTCCCCAGCTGTGCTCCCCTCTTGGCTCTCCCCACATGGGGCTCCAGCCTGCTGTGAGCTCTCCATCTTAGGTTCTCACACTGAGTGTCCAGGCCCACTTGTGGGTTGGGGGCTCCATGCTGCCCAGGGCTCCCCTCTTGCCTGGATCTGCTGTGGCAGGGAGAAGTCTTTGTCTCATAGGAGGCCAGGGCAAAGTGCTGAGGAGAGAGCAAGCCTGCAATTAATCCTCTTCATAAAATGCGCCTTGATTTTGAATTGGCCTCACAGGGAGATGGCGGGGCCCTGGTTCAGACCTAATCAGCACCTTGCAAAGGAAGCAGGCTTCTTCTGGCCTGCGGGGGCTCACTGGGCTACATGGCTGCCAGCTGGCGACAGAGCCTGCACCAGCCCCCTGCACACCCCTTTGTCCTCCCAGTGTGGAGCTGGCAGCCCCATTCAGATGACTGCATGTCTCTGAAAGTGTGACTCCAAAAGCTAGCCTCAACTTCACTTTCCCCAACAACTGGGGCAGTGAGCAGGCTGCTCCCAGCCCAGCCCGATTCTGAGACAAGAGGAGAGCAAGAAGGAACATAGCGGTCATGAAAACACGCCCTGTCCCCGCTTCTGGCCATCCAGAGTTCCAATCATTTGCTCCCTGTCCCCCCAGACCCACAAAAAAAGTCCCTACAATTCTCAAGAATATCACTCATTCTTGCTCACAAAATCTCTGCCTTTCCAGAGCTTTGAGAAATGGATATCAGTCATTGTGTGCTGGAGGTAGATGGGCCACTTGGAGACACTCATCCCTGCTCTGTTCATCTGGGGACACACTGGCTCTGGAGCCCTGGCAGTGGGCCAGGAGCCTGAGCTCACTTGATGAAGGGGAGCAGCTTCTTGGACATAAGTTAATTATCAGCAATTTAAAACATCTTACCATAAAACAAACAGCTGTCTTCTGGAGAAATGTACCTACGTGCATACATTTTAAAGAGAGCACACCAGCTTAGAGATGTTTCTGTGTCATAGCTGCTACTTTGTGCTGACTGCTCCCAGATCCTGTCGGGGACAAACCTGTCCTTTTTGTCATGAGCGTGTCTCAGTCCCAAAGGACAGCTCCTTGAGCAGGGGACTAGGGGCCCTAGAGCAGCTGTGGTCGTGGAATGGCCCAGAGTGACCAGGCTGTGTACGGAACTCAGGCCTCTTGGTACCTGGTTCCCTGTCCTTTTCTCAGCATGGCCTTGCTGGCTTTCCCAGGGTGGCCTTGCAGAGACTTCCGCATTTACCTTCCACTCAGGAATGTCCAGCTGCTTCCAGTATGATAAGTGCCAGCCTACAGCCATCAACTTGCAGAGAATGAAGCTACTAGCCCAAGGGCTCTGGCTTTTTTGGCCTCCTTTGACCAGCTTCTTTTCCCATCTTGCCTTGGGGTCTCGCCAGACCCAGAGAGGGTGGGACAGAGGGTGGGATGTGGCAAATAGCCTCTGTGTCACAGGTCAACAGAGCATGCCCTGCCTAGGATGGGAGACAGCCCCAGCTGGAGATGATGAGGTTCTACAGGAAGATCTAAGATCCAGAGAGCACGGGATGAAGACAGCATGGCAGAAGAGCCTGACAGCATCTAGAGTTGCAGGGAAAGTCTGAAGCATGGGTTTGCTGAGGCTCTACTCCTTGCTAATAATGTCTCAGAGATAGTGCCAGACCCAAAGCAGAGGTGCTGGTGGGTAATGGCAAGCCCTGTCTACATGCTGTACCTTTACTGGCATCTACTCCTTCCGCATCCCAACAATCCTGGACTGGGATGATCATCCCATGCAGCTGCTGAGGAGACATGCTCTGAATCAGGGTGGAGCTCCTTGTCCAAGATCATGTCCACATGGTTTGGCAGAGCTGGAATTCACACCCAGTCTGTATGACAAGCCAGCATCCTTTCAAAACCACCAGCCTCTAAAATACACAGACAAGGGACAATCAGGTCTGTTACCAGCAGTATCCCTGCCTCACAGCCATATACTCTTACCAGCTCTGGTCTTTGTCCATGATGGAAATGTCTCCAGCCAAAGCCACCTCTCACTCTCTGGAGACTGGTTTGAACAAGGGGCATTTGGGGCTTCAGCCACTGTTGACCCCTTTAGATTGAGGAGACAGACCCCAAATACTAGCACCTGCAGTCTGCAGCTCCAAAAGATGTGAAGCCTTAGTTCCCTGAATCAGGCAAAAAAAAATTCTATTTCGTTAGTAACTAACTCTACCTGGAGGCCTCATGGAAATCTAGGCTTAGTAGATAGATCAACCCCATAATTTAGTGGCTTAAAATAACAGTTACTTAGTATCTTATGATATGTGTGTGGCCTAACAGCTTGGGCTGGGCCCAGCTGGGTGGCTCTTCTGCTGGTCTCACCTGGGCTTATTCATTCGTTTGTGGTGATGTGATGGTCAGTGGTTTCATGTTCCTATTTGGCAGCTGGCTATTGATTGCCTGACAGTCAGCTGGAGTTAGTAGAAGTTACTGCAGCATGCCACTCATGGTCCCAAGTACATCTACCAGTTGGTGTGGTGGCTGCTGCCTTTCCAAAGTCAGAAGAGTGCAACCTCAATGGGTGTGCACATTTCAACCCTCTGCTTGACCATGTATGCTAACATCTCATTGACCTAAGCTGGCCAGGTGACCAACCAATATGTTAGGGATGGAGTGGCCCCATCTCATGGTGACAGGGGAAGAATCTGCCTATTTTTGTAATCTGTCACTATAGATGCTCACATGATTTCTGAAACATTGGTTGCCTCCTCCTTTCTCATCACCCAGTGCAACATTCCTTTTATGTGTGCCATGACCCTGTGCAGCAGTGGCTTGACTTCTGTGGCTTCTCCCCCTTGTGCAAGGGCTAAACTCCCCCGGGCAGAAATTATGGCTCCCCCAGCTGCCAGCATAGGGCCTGTTGAACAGTTCAGTGAATGTTTATTAAACAAGTCACTGAATCTGTAAAAATGAGTTGAAACTGAACATGGCTTCAGGTTAGCAATGTGTCATGAGACTCAGGATGTGAAACTCCAGATGGCAGAACATGTTATGGAGCTGTTCAGAAACATACTCTGAAACCATGTTTCATGAGTTCAAACTCCTGGTGAGGCACAGCCTTCCAACATTCTAGGACACCTACTGGGGCCCACAGAACTTATAAATCACAAGTAGGCAAGGCTCTGAGGGCCTCTTGGCTCATAGACCTTTTGTTTGTTTTTAGATATATGGCAGAAAAAAATAATTTTTCATATAATTGTTTGTGGTCATGATGCAGAGGTAGCTTAAATGACTTGAGAGAGAAGCAAGGGCCTGCCTTTCTGGGCTAGACCTACTTTCTGGGTTAAACTTTAACCCAAGTCCAGGATGGCCAGGTCTGAATACTGTGGGACAAAGTAACAGGTAACCTAGCTTATATGCAGGAAGTCCCCAGGTCTTCAGCAACCCTGGGCCGACCCCACCAGAATTACCATGCTATTTTGCTATTTTGACACACATGGCACTTTCCCTGCCCTCACTTTGGATGCCATGACAGTTCCACCAAGGGCCATAAAAGGTCAAATACTCCACCACCCAATGGAGGGGCCAAGCCAGACCACTCGTTGGCAAAAGTAAAACCTCAGACCAAGGTTTCAATCCGGCCTCAAACCCTAATGTTTAAAACCCTCAACACCAGGCCTCCTGGAGTTTAGTAAGCTCTTCTCACTGGACCCCTCCCACCCTGTGGAATGTACTTTCACTTTCAATAAATCTTCGACCTTGCTGCTCCTTTTGAAATGTCCTGCCCAATTCTTTTCTCAAAACAACAAGAACCTGGACAAGACCCCAACCCAGGAACAGTGAAAACATTTAAAATCTAATTTCTTAGCAATTTTTCAGTGTTCAATACATTACTGTTCACTATAGTCACCACGTTGTACAATAGATCTCTAGAACTTACCCCTCCTATCTAACTGGAATTTAGTGTTTTTGACCATTATTCTCCATTCCTTCTCCCACCCTAGCCCCCTGGTTACTCCTTTCTGCTGTTTCTATGGGTTAAACTGGCTTAGATTCCACAGAGAAGGAGATCATGCAGTGCTTGTCTCCGTGTTGGGCTTATTTCACTCAGCATCACATCCTCCAGGTTAGACCATGTTGTCAACAAATTGTAGGACTGCTTTCTTCTTAAATACCAAATAGAACCTCACTGTGTATGTATTCCACATTTGCTTTATCCACTCCCCTTGTGGTGGGCACATCGGTGGCTTCCACGTCCCAGCTATTGTGAATGATGCTGCAGTTAGTATGGGAATGCAGATGTCCTTTTGCCTAATCAACAACTTCAGTGGCTCCTGAGTTAAAAATCAATATGCCATCTTTCTTTAGAGTAAAACAGGCAGTGCTCTAAGGATATGGTCATTTGTTCTGAAATTCTGAATTCTGTAGAGCATTAAGAGAACAGAGAATTGACAGCTCCCAGCACAGAGGAGGCTTCTGGGCCAATGTGCCCCAGCTCCCAGAACAGAGGCTCCCGGGTAGGTGTGCCACAGCTCCCAGCACAGAGGAGGTAAGCCCTGCGAATGCCACCAGCAAACCCCACCCCCATCAAAATGAGAAGACACATAAACAAGCCTCAGAACCAGACTTCCAGATCACCTACAGCAACCTCAAAGGGAAACGAGTTGGAACACTCTTGATACTCAACCACCTGGACTCCCTGACCTAGCAATGAAAGAGGTTCTGGAAAAAATGAAATCAGAAATAATTTTTCACATAACAGCAGAGATTGTGCCCATAGTGCAAGACATGGTTAATAAATCTAGAGAGGATACAAAATAAAAAAAAATAGAGGAGCTGAGGAACATGATGGAATCCCAACATAGGAAACAAATGGAATCCATAAAACAGATGCAAACAGATTTC
>NW_004624767.1:16188724-16210060 GCF_000247695.1 Heterocephalus glaber | reverse complement strand
AATACCAAATAGTTTCTCTAGTGTGAGAAACTGAAAGTGTAAATAAGGACTAAAATGTATAATAGGTAATGTGAAATAGGCAGAAAAGGGGCAAAGGGGAAGGGGAAGTGGAAGGATTAGGGGAAAGAAAAGAAAGGAATGGAATTAATATGAGAAAATGAAATAAAGGAAACAAAGTCTCTGTAAATAGAGAGGGATGGAGGGGTTGAAGGGAGGGCAGGGGAAGGGAGAGAAAATAAGAACCAAGAGATTATGTAAAGGTGCAAATTTCCAATGATGAATGTCATTTTATTGTATACCGAAAATGTACCAATAAAAGGATATATAAAGTTAAAAAAAAGAGAGAGAACAGAACAACTTTTTTTGAGAAACAAGCTCTGGCCACTCAACTTTGCAGAGTGTTCCTAGACTTCCAACTTCTGCTCAGAACCTTGCTGAAAGACACGGCACACGATGTCACTTGGAGCAGATATGAGCTTTTGTCCAAATTTACCAGGGAGAAGAGGGAGAAAGGGTCACCTTGCTACCTTATCTCTGAGCACCTGAAAAATACCATTAGTCAATGGATGAAGTCCATCCCTTAAATAAACACAACAATGGTTCTTTTTTTCATTGCATAATCATAATTAATACATTTCTAAAAAGCTGTAAAACTACAAAATACACAGCTGGGCATGGTGGCCTATGCCTGTAATCCCAGTGCTTGGGAGGCTGAGACAGGAAGATGGCGGTGAGTTCAAGGCCAGCCTGGACAACATAGTGAGTTCAATCCCAGCCTGAACTAATAGCAAGACCTGTCTCAAACAAATAAAAAACAAAAACAAAAACAAAAAACTACAAGACCTGTCTCAAACAAACAAAACAAAAAACTTCAAAATACTCCCTGCTGTCAAGGTAGAGATAAATAGGAAGTGGATCTCTGAGTGTAACCATAAGGACCAGTGTAGAGACCCACAGGAAATGATCGTGGTGATGATCTTCACAGTGTGGCCCCAGCCAGCCACTGCAGCCATGGAAGCACCTTACCTGATTCAGAAATATGAGGTATGGCCCTCTGGGGATCCCTATGCACATGGGATGTGAGAGCCACTGGCTCTCAGCAGCCCCTGACAGTGGCTGACAGTGCCGCCATTAGAGTCTTGCACTTGACATAACAGCTCCCCTGGGAGAAACAGGGCAGGGCCAGGGCTGGAGGTATGGACTTCCAGGACTGGAATCTCCTTCCCATACCCCATCCTCCCCTAGAAAGGCAGTGATGTTTGAGAGGAGGAGAACCAGTAGCTTTGCTGTTACACTGTGTAGACTTTTTTTAACTACTGGGGATTGAACCCAGGGCCTTCGCACTGAGCTATATCCCCAGTCCTTTCTTTTATTTTTTATTTTGAGATAGTGTCCCATCTAAGTTGCCCAGGATGGGCTTGAACTTGCAATCCTCCTGCATCAACCTCCCAGAGTGCTGGTATCACAGGCATGCACCACCACACCCAGCTTGTGTAGACTTTCATTAAAGATCAAGCTACTACCTCACCAGAGGGCTGCACAGTGACCACTTGAGCCCAAGTGCATAGCAACCCTGTAACTGTGATGCTCCCAAGACCCTGCTGGGGTAGCCAGCACTACCCTTCCCCTGACCATCACGCAGCTGCTGGGCCCAGTGGCCAGCACTCATCTCGTGGATGGCAGATGGCAAACTGAAGGGCTGCTACATCTCTTGCCAAGTCAGTTGCCTTGAATCACTTTTATTTTTAAATGCTCTGTCTTCCTATGTTATGCCCCTCTTTCTAAGGGCACACACAGTCCCAGATGCCACAGTTTCCTATGAATAAGCAAGCCTTGATACTGGAGAGACGTGGGTGCAGTGACTATGGCCAGAGTTGGGAGCAGCCTTCAAAGCTGGCTGGCCTCTTTCTGGTGACACACTGATTGAGAGTTTTCTTGTTTACCACATTTCAGGAAATCAATTAGTTTTAGTACTGAAAATCACTTTCAGTATGTTAAACAGGTCTTCTTATCCAGGATCTCTTTCGTTTAACACTCTGTCGTGCTTTATTTTAGAAAATTGCCGAATCTTAGCAAATGACTCTCACAGAAACTAATCACATGAGTAAGATCTCAGTATTGTCCTTATTTCAACATAGCATTTTTAAAGTGTTTCTCTGTAAGCATGGAATTACTGGGTTCCAAAGATAAGCTTTTCTTCCCCTGAAATCTGAACAAATTTCACTGTTTTGTGATCCCTGAGTTTGCTGCCAGCTCCACAAAGCCTCCCTACATCTTCTCTCAGCCCCAGAGCTTTTCTATTCCTCTCTCCAAAACTGCATCATCCTGGGTTACAATACGTCTTGGTGAATATCTAACGGTAATGATAGTCATAACAGCAGCTAACGCGTTGAGCACTTACTATTGACTTTTCTAAGTCTCTCACATAGACTGACTTTTTGAAATTGTGAAAGTTGTTAGAATCAAAATAGAGTCACTTATGTCAAAACCATACCAAGTGGGGCTGGCAGATCATGAAGGCAGGGTCCTTATGCACAGTTTACTTGATGAAAGGAACTATTCCAAGAGACTCAGCAAACCATAACCTTATATAAGGTTATATAACCTTTCACAAAAGCCATCCCTACAAGGACATCTACCCAGCAATTTCTATTCACCATAGAGTGACACTACTCTTGTTATCGATCCTCATAGCCAAGGATTATTTCAAAACAACTTATGTAAACATCCTCATTTTGCCTTTGAAGTCTTCTTCTCCCTTTGTCTCCCTGGGTACATCTAAAGTCCCCCTCCCTCAAGTTTTACCAATGCGTGTACACTCCAGATTTGCAAATCCCAGATACATTTATTTTTTTCTCTTGAGAACTTTTCTGTCTGGCATTTTGGTGGACAGATTATTATTCTCCTTATTTAAAGATAAGGAAACTGCACTATCCAAAAGTTTCAAAACTTTCTTTAGGTTTAGACTATGATAGAACTAAACTTCAAATGTGGCTCATTTAATTGTAAACCACCTGTACATTTACACAGTAGGAATTCAGGATTTAATGAATAAATGGGAATTAGATGGATGATTTGATGGATGAAAGGATGTATGGATGGTGAGACAGGTGATGGATGTATAAGGAATGGTTGGACAGATGATGGTTAGACAGATAATGAATGGTGGATGGCTGGATGATAAATGGTCAGAAAGATTGTACATGAATGGACAGATGATGGTTAGATGAATTGATGGTTATG
The DNA here is from genome assembly GCF_000247695.1 of Heterocephalus glaber. The sequence continues at coordinate 16,206,817 of NW_004624767.1, read as the reverse complement.
TGTATGGATGGCTATATGGTTATATGAATGTTGTATGAATGGTGGGAGAGATGATTCATGAATGAATGAAGTATGATTGGACAGATGATGGTTGGATGGATGAATAATGGATGTATGAATGAACAAAGGATGATTGCATGGATAGTTGTGTGAATGAATGGATATATGGTTGTCTGAATAATTGGAGAGATGATGGATGGCTAAAGGATGGTTGGACAGATGGTAGTAGAATGGATGCTGAAAATGAAGAACTGAAAACAATATCCTTGGATTATCCCCACCTTTGCCTCCATGTTCCTGAGCAGCCATCACTGAAGTGCACAGATACGGGCCATACAGGGCCCAGAGACTGCACCAAAGAGACAGTGGCATTCTCTGTGCTCAGAGAGATGCTGCAGTTGAAACTAAAATTGCATGAGGAAGTCCTGGAGGTGACAGAATAGCCTCAGTTGAGCTGTCCTATTGCAGTCCCTCACTGCTGTTTCCAAGCCTGGGGGATAATGAAACCCCTGACCTAAGACCTGAAGTCAGGTTGACCTCTTGAGGAGTGTTTATCCCAGGTATTTGAGATGCTTATGAGAATGGAAACTCAGCCCAAGATGAGGACCATCTCACAGAATAGAGATGTCCTCTGGGTCTGGATTCACAGCCATTTACCTCAATGTCTCAAGTGGCTTTTAATGAAGTAGTGTTCAGCTTCTGGGTAAGTTTATTGGGCTATTAGTATAACTGATTGCTGTGCTTGTAGTAGGAGAAACTCACTCCGGAGTTCTCAATGTGAATCATCTGTTGTATACTGGTAATTATGCTCCTTTGATGAGCCAGCATAGACTTTTGGCACTTACTAGTGCCAAAAGATATTGATAAAGATATCAATGGTGCAGCCAGCACCACCTTGCCCCAGGCAGGTAGGTGTTAGGAATCTTCCACAGGTTCTTTCATTTAAAATCCTTTCCTAAGGGAATGGAATTAATATGAGAAAATGGAAAAATAGGAACAAAATCTTTGTAAATAGGGAGGAATGGAGGGGTTGAAGGGAGGGCTGGGCAAGGGTGAAAAATAAGAACCAAGAGAGACTATGTAAAGGTGCAAATTTCCAATGATGAATGTCATTATATTGTATACCTAAAATGTACCAATGATTAGAATGAATAATCAATAATGCAAAATAGGAAGAAAAGGTCCAAAGGGGTAGGGGTAGCGGGAGGGGCAGGGGAAAGGAAAGAAGGGAAAGGAAAAATGCTGAGAAATGGAAAAAATGGAAATAAAGTCTTTGTAAATAGGGAAGGGTGGAGGGGGTGAAGGGAGGGCTAGGAATGGGGAAAAAATAAGAACCAAGATGCATCATGTAAAGGTACAATTCCCAATGAGAAATGTAAATGTGTTGCATACCTTCAATGTACCAATAAAAGAATTTTTTTAAAAGTCTATTTACTATCTATTTTTCATCAATGTCCATAGTTTAAAGAGCCAAATCATTCTAGAGAAAGGGTCAGCAAATTTTTCTGAAAAGGCCCAGATAGAAACTACACTGGGCTTTGCTGTGGGTATGATTGATCTGTGTCTGAACAAAAGAGCTCAGTTTTGCTATAAGGGGGCCAATGTCCTCACAAAAGGCATTTAAGTAAAACATGGGTTCTGTTGTAATCCCTGGCGAGTTTCTAACTCCTTGCTTTGTGGTTCTTACACCTGCTGCTTTCCTGATACTCTTCTTTTTACCTGCTCATGACTATTAATTTAGAGGCTGTGTACTCCATTCATTTTCAGTGGTTACTACAAAATTTCCACGGGCTTGCTAATTTAGCAAAGTCCAAAATTAACCAATACTTCTACCTACACAAGGCTTATAGGATGCCTTAATATGCCAAACTCCTCTCCCATGTTGTAAATGGTTTTTGTCCTATATTCAAGTTTGAGATCAGTGTAGTTTGAGTTGGGTATTTTGTTTGGGTTTTGCTTTTTTTTTTTCTTGGAACAAAGGTCTGATGGTGAAAAAATCTTTTACTCTTTATCTGAGGATGTTTTTATTTTGCCTTCAGTTGGGTCTCTTGCGTTTCTGACTCTGCTATTCGAAATCAGCTGGGTACAGGATTTTAGCCTAGCAATTATTTCTCTAGCCCATTTCAAGGACATCATTCCATTATGTTCTAGCCTCTATTGTTAATGTTGAGAAGGCGGCTGTCTGTCTGATTATTGTTATTCTTTGTAAATGTTCTTAAATCCTTTGTTGCCTTTAATTTTCTCATCTTACTTTCATTATCTAACTTTCAAGCTTATTAATTCCTTCAGCTATGCCTGTCTAATCTGATATTAAATTAATTTATCTTGTTTTTCTTTCCTGAACATTTTTTCCAACACTCTTTATGTGGTATTCTGATTTATCCTTTTCACCTATGGGTCTTGTTCTTTTTATTACTATCCTCCTACTTGTGACCTTCAAATTATTTAGAAATTTTTGAAGTTAAACACATATGGTACGGAATTCAGAATAATAACATTTTAGTTCAGGCTCCCCTGTTTTACCTTCCATTGTCCACTTATAAGTAGCTTAGAGTTTATTTCTCAAAGTCTCCTGGTTTATGTATGTTGTAAGAATTTCCCAGGGAAACATAAAAGAAACATCCAAATTGAGAGGGCCTCAACAGCTCAAAGAATGACTTGGATAAGTCTGGCCTGGTGAGTGACTAAGTTTATCAGGGGTTACCCACAGAGCACTGGACAACTTCCAGGCTGTAGCACTACTGAGGTTGCTAAATCCCTGTACTAGGCTACTGGTTTTACTGGGCTCTAACTAAAACATCAAAAGCAGGACCAAAGGCAAGAAGGGTCCTTTGAAAAAGTTGCATGTACTCTGTTCCCATCCCATCCTTGTCAGAAAACTCCCTCGTCTTAGTGCTGTCGAGCTGCCGTGGTAGCGGATAACTATTGTGTTGCTGTCTGGCTCATAGGTGCATCACCCGTCAAGGGCCCACATCAAAGCTGAACAGGGCTTATTTTAGTCATTTCTCATCCCCGGACACAATACCTAACACCCACAACTTAAAGGAGAAGAGTTTTATTTTGGCTCATGGTTCCAGTCCATGGTTGGCTGGATCCAAAGCAGAAAGAGGATGGTAGAAAGGCATGGCAGAGGAAAACTGTTCAACCCACAGAAGCCCAGAAACAGAGAGAGAAGGAAAGAGCCAGTGACAAGAACACACCCTTCCAGGTCATGCCCACACTGACCCACTTCTTCCCACCTGACTCCCAACAGCACATTCAGCAACTGAACTCACCAATACATCAGCGTACTGATGAATGTAGCACCCTATGATCCAATCACTTTCCAAATATATGATGCATTTGGTAGACATTCTAGATCTAAATCATAACAGGGGCCCACTATAGGATGGAGTTATGCCAGGGATGTAGCTGAGCTGCACAGCGCCTGCCTGGCAAACGTGAGGTCCTCAGTTCGATCCCTGGTACAAAAAAAAAGATGGAGTTATTTTGACTAAGGTTCAGAAGACAGTTCTCACCGCAATGTACTTAACTACCACTGGCAAGGTGAAATGTATAATCAAGACAATGACAGTCAGTATGGGTTTTAGCCCACAGATCCGGGGTGCAGGAATGCTCACTGCACTTCGCTGAGAGAAGAGCTGATAAAAAGACAATGGTAAGCAACTTTTGCTAACATTTCCATGTTTATTGAAATCATACTTGTTTACAGACCAAAAAAGAATGAAAAATGTCTGATGATTGAAAGAAAAAAAAGCTCAGTTTTTGACATCTATAATGACATTCTATTGATAGAAATATTACTTTTAAATAAACATAGCAGTAGCTTCTAGAACGCCATCTCTCCACCTGACTGAGTCACCAAGGGCAGAAGGGTTTGGGGAAGATTGTAGGTCAGCATTTGAGAGGCATAAGCAGCCCCTTGGCACTCAGCTTGGGTCAGTAAGGTGCAGTGCCCAGTTAGCTTGAAATTAGAAATATACTCACCTCAACTTAACTCTTTCCTATCAACATGTGGAGTTCATTAGTACCCATATTTTCTACAACTTCACTTTCTTCCTCATTTCCTCCTCCTTCCATTTTGGGATCATCTGATCATTGGAATCATTGTTTCACATTGTTGTGAATTCTCTTGAACTCTGAATTAAAAATCATTTAACTATACCTCTGAGTTTGGCCTAGCTGCTTAACCCATTGTTGCTTCTTTTTCTTGGTGTGTTTTTTATTGATTCATCCTGTAGACAATTTTTCATTTTTCTAGAGAGAACATGTATGTGTAAATGGGCAGAGTCTTTTCCTGCCCTGAAATCTTTTTGTAGCATTCTGATCTGTTAGACAGCTTGTTAACATTTCACCTGTCACACAAGGCGGAGCCACCTAACCCCGCTTCATGCTCAGCATGTAGAGAGGTGGATGTCCAGGGTGTGAGGTGTCAGGGACAGTGAGGTGCAGGTGGGGTCAGAGGGAAATGGATGGAGCTACTACGTAATTTCAACTTCAACTATCCCTTCCTCTCATCTTCATGGTTTAGTCCCTTGTCTTCCAGAGCTGTTATGCAATCAAATACTGATATGGACCAGAGCCTCTTTTCATTGTGGCTGGGTTGTCAGATTTAGCAACTCAAAATCCAGGCAGCCTCTGGGATGTGCCTATACTAAAACTTTATTTGCTATATTCCTTTTTGCGGGGGAGCAATATTGGAAATTGCCTTTATATTGAGATCCCTCCCCAGAACTTTGTTGTTGCTGTTGTTGTTTTGTTTTGATTTTGGTTTTGGTATTTTGGGTACCAGGGATCAAACTCAGGACTTTGCACTTTCGAGGCAGGTGGCGGAACCACTGAGCTAAATCCCCAGTGCTAGAACGTTTTTATTTTTTATTATGAACAAGGTCTTGCTAAGTCACAAGGTTGCCTAGGCTGGACTCAAATTTAGGATCCTCCTGCCTTCACTTCCCTCAGTGCTGGGTTTACAGATGTGCACCACTATCCCAGCTCTATTTGTTGTATTTCTGAAATTCAAATTTAGTCATCTTGGGGTTTTTTCTAGTAACTTTATAGTTAACCAGTTTAATTAGTTTTTGTTGTTCTCTCTCAAATCTTCCAGAATTTATTCCTTTTTTATTCCAAAATGTCACCAGGCAGTGTCTGAGAGGGAGTGGATCACTTTATGGCCCTGTGCTTTGTACCCCTCCACCCCAAAAACCCATGCTTTCCATCTGGGACCCTTCATCTCTGTTGCAAGTTTGGTCCCTCTGTCTCCTTCGTCTTCTGCCCTGATTCAGCACTCTCCCTAGGTATTATTTACAGATTTAAGCTCCTTGTTGCTGCCTAAGTAACCTCAATCCAGTGAATGAGCCACTCTTACCTCCAGCTCCTGCACCATGAAATCAGCTGTAATAAACTCAGTTTGATGAGGAATAAATTCTTTGAAGGACACCACACCCCTTCACGGGGTATCCTCTGGGTACCACTCTGACTGTGTCTCTCCACATGGGCATGTCTGTCCTTTAACAGGAGGACACTTGCTGGGCTGTTCTGTGTGTGTGTGTGTGTGTGTGTGTGTGTGTGTGTGTGTGTGTGTTTCCTCTGTGTGGACAATTCATTGTGAAATGTGTCCTGTGTTCCTTCTAAGCTGGAGCATTTACTGGCTGGTGTAAGACCTTCTAGAAGTCTCATATGCTCAAATTCTTGCCATAGTCTTTGATTGGGTTCCCCTCAAAGCTCACATGTTGGGAACTCAGTCCCCAAATCCACATATTAATGGCACTAGGAGGTGAGGCCTTTGGGAGGTGATTAGGATTAGGTGAGGTCATAAGGGTACAACCACCATGAGACACGAGTGCCTTTACAAGAGAGGAGAGACCTGAGCTAGCACGCTTTCTCTGTGTCATCCTGAGTCACCCCCCACCACGTTGGGATGCAGCAAGAGGTCTTGAGCAGATGCCAGCACCAGGCTCTTGGACTTCCAGCCTCCATAACTGTGAGCTAAATAAACCTCTATTATTTATAAAATGCTAGATCTCAGGTATGTTTTACAGCCACCAAAAATGGCTGAGGCACCCACCGTGAGTGACAGAGCCCCTGATGGTCTATCTGCTCTGTTAGCAGGTTCAGAATGGGATGATGCAGAAAGGATTTGTTGACTTTGAGGAGACAAGAAGCAAGAGTGAGGGCCAGACTCTGTCTATGGCTCTGCTATCTGGGGATGTTTGTCACTGCAGCAGTGTCACTGAGCCATTCTGACTGATACATGGAGAGGACCAGAAATCCCCTTTGCACTAATGTTGTGAGAGTCCTCAGATGCTGTGGACCTGCCCAGACAGACACAGAGTCCTTCCTATTTCATCTTTATTGACATCTAGGGAGGAAGGGCCTTGCGTGCAAGCTGGTCCTGAGCATTGATTGATTCAGGTGAAGCTTGGCCTGGATTTGCCATTGATGACAAAGGTGGCGGGACCCAGAGAGCCCCAACTTAGAAGCTTCTTCTACTGATGATGGAGCAGCCAACGTCCCTGTACTCACTGCTGGTGACCCACATATCCTTGAAAGTTGACAAGGAGAACAAGATGGAGCCGCCTACCCAGGCACCACACTTGGCATAGGGAGAGGTTGGCACCTGCAAGGGGAGGAGGCAGGGAGGGTGAGAGACAGGGATCGGGGGCAGAGAGGGGAACAAAAACCATTAAAGTATGACTCCAAATTGGGGCACAGATAGCTATCCCCTCCAAAATCCATGGATAGTCATTTCTTCCTCCTGGCAAATATGAGTAATTATTATCCATTAAGGTGAGCACTTCACACCCACATCCTGTAGCTTTATTAATTTTTATTTGCTATTTTATTTTTTAAATTTTTGATTAGTATGTGTTTGTGTTGCATAATAAATATATTCGTCGTATGCATTGTTGGCACATATGGGTGAAATGGACAAGAACACAGAGGACTCGTGCCCTTGACATTGTAAAACAGAGTGCATTCTGTACTTTATAAATACTATGCATTCAGCATATGTATTTTGTAGAAAAATCAGAAAACAGATTAGAAAAATCAGAAAACAGATAAGAAAAATCAATCAGTCGCCAAATCCCTTCTGCAGAACAGAGCTTTCCAGACTCTGCTCCTACTTTCACGTTGCCCTCTGAAAAGTGCATGCTTCCTCTGGGTTCCATTCCAGGAGAGAGAGAGCAGCATTTCTTATATCAAGGAAAAATCTCCACATCCATTTGTTGGGAGCAGCCCCTGAGGCACAGGAAGGTTAAGGTCACTTGCTCAAGGTCAGACTGTTGGCATCCTCACTGCTCACTAACTTTTTTGTAAGGCACATAGGTATATAACAATAGAGCATGTTTATTATCCTAACACATAGGAGGCCAAGGCATCCCTGCAGGGCTCTGCCTGAGAAAAGCTCAGGATAAGATTTGGAAAACTCAATTTCCAGGCAGGGTGAGTAGACAAGATGCATTCTCAGACTCAGTTCCCTGCTGCCCACTGGCTCTGGTTACTGCTGTGCTGGGCTTGGAAGCCACTTCCTGGTATTAGTTAGGAGATCTGTCACTACAACTTTAAGGGAAAAAAGAGATAAGGGAGGGAAAAGAAAGTTTGAGATCAGCACTTCAGGCAGAGGCAAGAGCCAGTGCCTGACACCTGGCAGCCTCTGCTCTCCTTTTCCTCTGTCACCCTGGCCAAGCCATCTGCCCCATCTGTATCTAATATAAACACACACAGAATCAGACAGAACTGGGATGACATAGGTGTTACAAAGAAGCACAAATACCACAGAAAAATGGCCAAAGGGCTGGAATGGGCAATTATAAAAATATGTTTAAAAAGAAGGAAGAGAAAAGAACAACAAACAATTTTTCCCATTTACCAAGAAGGCAAAACGATTTTGAAAAGGAAGCCAGCTGGATGTTTCCATTGGGGAATTTGGCCATACATTCAAAAAGCTTTGGGTTGTGCATATATTTCTGGCTTCAAAAATCACATCTAGAAGTGGATTTGAAGGGAAAGAAAAACTTCTTTAAAAAGGGGGTGGATAATGGCAAACATTTTTAGCCTAAGGACATGCATTACAGCAGAGCTTAGGCTGCCAGGAGAAGCAATTACAGGAGCTCTTTGATGTACGGTGGGAGCACCTCCCGGTAGCCCCATTGTAAGTGGAGCACACCTGAACTATGGAACATCCTCGGTCAGCCACAGCAGGCTGCAGGTTGGTGATTCACTCTTGGGAGCTCGGGGCTGATAGGGACCTGCCCTGCCCAGCTTCAAGAGAGGATTGAACTGTACAGCGCTAGCCCAGGAAAAGATCAAACTCAAAATTCCAAGTACAGTTTCCACTGAATATGAATCACTTTCATCTCATTGTAAAGTCAAAATATTGTAAGCTGAAAGGTGGTAAATTGGGGATTGTATTTGAAGTTGTCCCCACTGGAACTAGCTGTTCTCTCAAGGTGGATGAATTTGTTTTAGAGAGAAAGTTTTTCTCTTCTTTAAATGAATAATTAGCCTTTTAGCTGATTGCAAGCCAATCTGCTTCCCAGGCCTTTCTAGACACTGTGCCCTAAAGTGATGAGGCAGAGAAAAACTAAATCAGCTCAAAATTACAGGAAATTATGTCACCTCCAAGCTTCCTGTGGAGTTTTTTGAGGGGGTGGGGACAGTGTGAGATGCCTTAAGGATAGGGAAGGTTTTGAAAGAGCTTGGTCCAAAATGCAACCTGGGCATGCACTTACTGGCAGGACAGAACTGGCCCAAGGGAGTCCCTTTACAAGCGCCGTTAAAAACCTTACAATTTTCAAATTCAATTTGCTTTCTGTGCTGAACTACATGGAAGCCTTCCTCTCTGATTTAGTAAAAGCCTTTCATGCAAGCGCCTGAGGCCTCCGGAGAGCAGAGTAGGAGCTGCAGAAATGTGATAGGTGGCCAGAGCTGGGGCTGAGGAAGGAGAAGACAGAGCCATGATCATTTTCCATTATTACATAAATGCTTCTTGTGACTTCATGTCAGATGAGGTAGCAGAGGGTGTAAACTTAGGAGGTGAGAAGACAGGTCAGGGAACAGTTGTCCAAGATTATGTGCATTTTTTGAAAAATCATATAAGATAATATTAAAAATATTGATATAAAGATAAGGAAATGAGAAAGCGGATGGGGTACAGTTCTCAAATGTGAACAGGTGTGATGTTATATGGTGCGACCCTTAATCTGGGTTGTAAACTTGATTGGATTGAGAAACGCCTAAGAAATTAGGACAGCATGCTTTAGGTGTGTCTCTGAGGGTGTTTCTAAGACAACTGGAAGACAACAAACTGGGAAATGTGGGACAGCAAACCGAGGGGGAATACTGGCCCTGAATATGGGTGATGTAGCCAATAAACTAGGGACAACTTCCTCCACACTAACTTTCCACCACCATGCTCTGCCTGGCCACAGGCTCAAGAGCAATGGAACCAACCAACCATGGACTGGAACCACGAGCCAAAATAAACCTTTCCTGACTTAAGTTATTGTTCTCAGTTATTGTGTCACAGTGATGGAAGGCTGAAACATACAGTATTTTATAAAGAGGTAGCAGTGTTGAGAAGGTAGGAAATGAAGGACAATTATCCAGGGAACATCAGCAGCAGGAGCAGAAGATACACTGAGAAGATGTGTCAAATGTTCTCTGAGAGAGGGCCATGCAAGCAGCCAGGTCTGACAGCTGGGAGGGGTTATGGTGCTGGGTGATGGAATGCTCCATGGAAGACTGGGGAGCTGAGGGGACTAAATCAAGGGCTTAAGTCCAAACCTCCTCCCTGGGACCCTTAATGGTGTCTTCTGGATGACAGAAAGAGAGGGAGAAGTGGCCACACACAGGCCTTGAAAAGGAGAGACTCTCTAAGCTAACTGTGCACTCCCCTCTCAACTTGGCACCCCCAACCCCTGCCCAGGGGAGGACACAAGGTTGCAGGCACAGCAGTGTCACTCTGGTGAGGGCCTCCCATGAGGCAGCAGCAGGAGACATGTCACCGAGTGCTCCTAAGTTGGCCTGTGGAGTTTGCAGCAGCTAGAGAGCTGGCTAGTAAAACAGGAAAGATTTAGCGCCAGGTGAGCTCTCCTCACCTGATGATGGCCTGTCCACCCTCCTCACCCAGTGACAATCTGCACTCCCCTCTGGAGACTGAGCCTTCAGAGCCTAGTTGAATTACGTCGCTCCTCTGCCTAACTTTTTCACAGTGAAAGCCTCTCCACTTCCCTATCCCTGTTATCTAGTCCTTGCTCACTCAGCCAATGGTGGCCCTCGCTTTCCTTCTAAAAGCAAGCTCTGTACCATCCTAGGGGTTGTTCTTTGCCTGAACGCTCTTCCTCCCCAGTAGCCACACCTCCTTGAGCAGATGCACTCCAACATTCACTGCATCTCAGTACCCCACCTACCCACGCTGATACCCCTTTGCTACTCCAGGGGCTCACAGCCCCTTCCTGCACATAGTTCCCCTCATCCTGCAGTATGCATTCCCCACTACTTCTGATTTCTGTTGCTTTTGTTCACTGATGCTTCCTCATGTGCCAGGACTCTAGCTTGGCTCATCTGAGAGGCATTCTAGAAATATCTGTGGAATGAAAAGGGGAAGTTCCTGAGGGAATTATACCTTCACATCTATAGTAGGGGAAGCCAGTCCTGTTAGTTCTCTCTGCAATCTTAATCGCAAGCCAGAGCAGGAGCCTGTGCCTCTGGATAGGATGATGTGGCCAAAGAGGGTCTTCCAGAGAGAGGGGTTGCAGAAGGTGATGCACTGCATGGCCATCCGTGGATCCCCAGGGTGGTTCTCCCTGTCAAGATGGATGGAGAAAGAAGGAACCTTGAGGCTAGAATCTTGGTCTGTCATACTCCTGAATTCCTCCCTTTTAACTGAAGGCCCTGGGTGGTGGGGATCCCTAGTCCCGAGTAGCCCCAAGTGCCTCCATGGCAAGGCCCTAGAGGTTTAAACAAAGTAGTGTACAGAAGTGTCCAACCAACCAGAGGAGTCCACTGCTCTTGGTCAAAGAAATATTCTAATTCTCCTCATTCATGGAGATAATTTATGTTCCAATTTATGTTACTGACAATTATAACTTCTCAAACCTAGGCATCAAGAGTTTCATGAAAGGATTTCAGTAGGGGCAGAATCCTGGCTCAGGTGACTTTGGGAAATAGCACTGAGTGTCCCAGCCTGAATCATGATTTGGCCACCTCCATAAATGCAGAGCATGAGAATAGGCCAGCAGACCTGTATAGATTGTGTTATTGTCTTTGATATCAGGAGCTTCCAGCAGGGTGGCACCTGTCACGACCTTGCCGTCTTCATACTGAGGTCCCTGGATGCAGGGCTCAAGAGACTAACTCACAGTGGTTTGGGATGTTCCAGGCAGGAGGGCTCTGTGTGCCATGAACCTGGGGTTGTGTTCACATCCACTGTGACTCACCCTGACCCTCCTCTCTGGAGCTTGGGTGGGTGACGGGCTTCAATTACTTCACTTACCCACCAGGTATTTTGGGGCCATGTGCTATGATGTTTTTTAAGACTAGATCCTCCACACAGTGTAGCAGAGAAAACAGAGCTAAACCCAGATTCTCTATGCCAGTTCCTACTAGGTGCTAGTCCTGGAGAAATAGTTAGGTCTCCACATCGAATTCCTTCCAGCCCTTATGAATGTAATGGAATATTTCAAGAATTTGATTTCAGGGAATATTTTGTTTTCCACAACTTCTTGCAGGCTTCATTTCCCCATTCAATTTGGATTTTAGAAGAATTTATCATTTTCCCTTATTGGCCAGGCCTGCCTGAGACTTTAGTCAACTCAACGGTCATTTAAAATCTCTAGACCAGTCAGATCTTTCAAGCTCCCTCCATATCTATGGAGTTTGCTTTTCTGCCTTGACTGTCTTGATTTTATATTTCTAATTATTTTGGAGTAGGTGGAGTTATAAATAATAGAAAGAGAAGACCATCAGCCCAATGTAGCTGTGATCACACTTGACAAACGATTTAAGACTTGGAGTGAATTTCTTCCTCTGTAAAATGGGATGACTTGGATTGGGGGAGAAAAGAAGGGATCACTTATGTACAAAGGTCAACAGAGTGAGAGGTGTTTAGGTATGTGATAGCTGATCCCAGAGGAAGTTTTGAAATGGGGCATTTATCTGCTACTCAAACCATGCTCTCCTCCTGGCTGCCCACTGCCTTCTTTCTGACCTTGTGCTCCATTGCTGGTGCTGGACTCACCTCTGTCCCCTTCCAGTGGACTCACCTATGAGGTTTGTCTGGAAGAGTGCCTCAGGACAGAGGAAAGCCCCCTGCCCAAGGCTGATCTCCTGTCCATCAGGAAGCTGGAATTTCTGTAGGCAGGAAGATGGATTGCTGTCTTCCACCTTCTCCTTGTCAAAGTCCAGTGCCACATAGCATTTCTCTTTCACATTCCGGATGTACTCTTGGTCAGCTTCAGGACAAAGGAAGAGTGCCAGAGAGAAAAGGGCATGAAAGTGGGGTGCATTGTGGTGAGTAAGAGACCACCCCTTGCAGCTCTGTGTCCATATTCCTCTTGTTTTCTGGCCTGTGTCAGGTGCCAGGTAGGGGACAGGTATAGGACAGGAAGGTAGCATAGGGATGTTCTGAACTGAGAAGCTAGGGGTTAGAAATGCTCAGCATTTTAAAAGTTGAGACCTTACTACATATGATGTGTGTTTTGGAGGGCTAGAAAATCAAACTCAACTTTATCATCTGTTGTGACAGGAGCTGCTGCATACTGCTCACAGTTGTCCCCTGATCTGGAAAAACACCCAGAGTCCATCAACACCCTTCACCTGGAAACACCTGGGAAGTTATGTCCTACCCCTTTCAGAGTGGCCAACAACAGAGTTGAAGTCCAGCTGCAACTTGGGCACTATGGTATTGTCTTTCAGTTTGAATCAGGAGGAGACTCCCTGTACTGCCTGACTGAAAACCCCACTCACTCTTTCTTTTGGTACTGGGGATCAAACTCAGGACTTTGCACTTGCAAGGCAGGTGCCAGAGCCACTGAGCTAAATCCCTGGCCCATCCCACTCACTCTTTTGCCCACTGACCCCAGAGTTCCATCTCCCCTCTTCCCCCCAAACTGCTCTTGCCCAGGTATGTCCATCCTCCTAGTTCCAAAGCCCTGAGAACACACTGGCCTTCTTGCTGTCCAGATACTGATGCTGTTAGCCCTCTTCTCTTCCCCTGGCTTCTGGGACACTGCAATCTCCTGATATTTTCCCCTTCTTCACATAGTTTGACCTTCCATGAGACAGTCTTGAGTTCAATCCCACTTCTGCCGTTTGCTAAATGCCTAGATACCAGCAAATTCATTATCCTGTCAGCCTTTCCCTGTCTTTGTCTTCAAGAATAGGACTGATCATCACATTCTGGACTACTGTAAGGACAGGATGAAAGAATGCACACCAAGATCTTGCTAGGTGTGAGGTGTCGATGACATCCTGTGACCTGGCCCTCTAACTGGTGTTACTCTTTAGGATTCCGTATTTTGCTTGGGTTTTGACACAGACTTCTTGCCTGGGGAGGCCAGAAACTCAGTGTAGGGTTGTAGGTTCAATGGGACTGGGTGCCACACGAGCTGGGAACCCAATCTAGGAACTAAGTGCAAAGAGAGGCAGGCAGTGCCTTGTCTGAAGTCCTTGAGGTCACATCCCAGAAGTAATACCTTACTACTTACGGGACATTTGTTGAACCTCCTAGCATTCCTAGGCCTCTTCTTACAATAGAAATAATTGAACCTCTTTATAGAGTTGTAGTGAGAAACACTGGGAGAATAAGTGGGAAATGTTTACTTGACCTAATGTTCTGCATAGGGTAAGTTTTTTGTAAAGCTTTGCTCATCATTATGATCACCATCACCATCATCATCACCATCATCATCACTGCCATTACCACGACTAACATCACCATTACCATCATCACCATCATCATCACCTAACCTTCCTCACTATCATATCCTCCCCATCACCATCAGAAGCTAAATCACCATCACCATTGTCACTATCACCATCTTCACCATCACTATCATCATGATCTTCATCATCATCATCATCACTATAATTGCCCTCCTCATTATAAAGACTCCAAATGTCTCTAAATATAGACAGCATTGTTTTTAGAGCTTGGAGGATGGTACAGTAGCCTCAGCTTCACAAATTGAGGGCTGTAGTTGATTCCACCAAAAAAAAGTCATATCCAGATTGTAAATCCTTTTAAAAATCTTAAACCATATACTACCTTTTCGATTGAAATTCTGTAGGATAAGTTAAATTGCATTCTCTTAACCAATACGAGTGCATTTCTGTAAGCATGTTTATGTTGAAATAAAGTTATGAAAAGCAAAACACCCCCTCATTTTGAAAGACTAATTTTCCTGGCTGAGAAAAGCAGTGTCTTACCTGTGCTTACTAACAAGTTCCCCCTCTCTGTCAATAGTTGTAGGAGGTACAAGGTCAGGTCTTGGCTGGCTACATCCAGCTGGAAGGTCGACTGGTACAAAGGACAGCCATCAGAGATGGGGACAAAGTATGTCATTCCTTCTCCAGATTCAATAGTTGTTCCTAGGTGGGAGAACATTCTGGCATCATAGGTATGGTATGGCATCCCTTACCAACTGTGAGTCTGCAGGACAAGGAGATGGAAGGGGACAGGATCTGAGGATAGGTGGAGGGGAAAGCAAAGGGTCTGGGCTAAGATATGAAAAGGGAACTACTGTTTTGGATGAAAGCCTGAAGATTTTCTTATTAAACTTGACATGCAAACATTAGCAATAATTGCCAAAAAAATCACTGGGATCCTCTGGAATGCACCCAAATGCTGGGAGAGTCTGAGGGAAGTGGAGAAGGAATACACTGCAGTTATCAAAGTACACTAGGATATGATGGTACAAAAGGAAGGGACACAGTAACAGAAGCACATAGTCTTGTTTTGTATGACACAGTGTCTTTGGAGGCTGTTCAGAGCCAATGGGTGTCTGGGTAGTTGACTCCTTCCACTCTGGTGAGCAAGTCCTGAAATTTTCAACGAAGCATGGTGAGTCCAGAGGACCTCCTATTCCAGCAATGGAGACCAGGTAGGGGTTTCCCTCCCACTCACAACTAAAAGAGAGAACAAAATGTGTTTTCAAGATACTAGACACCAGGCAACAATGCACAGTAGCCCCGAGAGAGGGGACACCATAAGGGAAGAAAGTAGGTTGGGTGTCACGGCACACACCTATAATCCCAGCACTTTGGGAGGCTGAGAAGGAGGATCTCAAGCTTGGGCAACTTAGCAAGAGCCTGTCTCAAAATAAAAAAGGGCTGGAGATGTAGCTCAGGGTAAAGGCCCTGGGTTCAATCCCTAGTATTACAAAAAGGAAGGAAGGAAAGAAGGAAGGAAGGAAGGAAGGAAGGAAGGAAGGAAATGAGGGAGGGAGGGAAGGGAAGGAAAGAGAAAGAAAGAAAGAAAGAAAGAAAGAAAGAAAGAAAGAAAGAAAGAAAGAAAGAAAGAAAGAAAGAAAGAAAGAGAAAGAGAGAAAGAGAGAAAAAGAGAAAGAGAGAAAAAAGAAAAGAATAGGCCACGATCACCCATGAACATAGACACAAAACTTCAGAATGATACTTTGGCAAATAGATTTCAATGATAATATATAAAAAGGATAATATGACAAAACAGGTTTTGTCTCTAGAAAGCAAGGTAGCTTTACCACTTAAAACCAAGCAATGTAATTTACCACATTAAAGAAAGGAAATAAATTCACACAATCACATCAATAAATGCAGAAAGTGTATTTGGCAGTATCCAATACCTATTACTAATTTTTAAAATTTTCTCAACAAGCTAAGAATGCAGGAGAAATTCTTTAAATTGATAAAAGAAATCTATGAAAAACTACAGGTAACATAGTACTTAATGTTTTAAGACTGAGATCAGGAACAAGACAAAGATTCCTGCCCTTATTGATTAGATTCATTATTGTACCAGGGAGTCCAGCAACAAGGTCAGGACATAAAAAACAATAAAAAGCATCCAATTTGGAAATAATAAAGCAACATTTTATTTGTAGACAATTGGATTGCCTAAGTAGTAAACCCTATTAAATCTACAAAAATAAATTTAATTCAAGTATCAAGATATGATATGAATATACAAAAATATATTATAGGAGCTGGAGATGTAGCTCAGTGATAAAGAATTTGCTTAGCACACAAAGGGCCATGGGTTTGATCCCTAGCACCATGAAAACCAAACAAACAAAAAATCAATTGTTAATTTATGTAATAGCCATGAACAAATAATAAGTAATTGAAATAAAATACCATTTACAATAGCATCAAAATGTGTGAAATACTTAGAGATAAATCTGACAAAAGACATGTATTACCTGTACACTGTGAATAATACAACAATGCTAACAGAACTTAAGACAGACCTAACAAATACATCACATTCATGATTCACTAATCAGAAGACTCTATTTTCGTAAGAAGCCAGTTCTCTCTAAACTACTCTATCCATGCTCAGTACAATTCCAATCAAAGCCCAAAGGAGATTTTTAGAGCTATGAGTGGGCTGTTCTTGTTTTTTTTTTAGAAAATGACAAGCTGATTCTAAAAACCATGTGAGGAAATGTAAAGGACCTGGAATAGGTCCTTAAAAAATTTTTTTTCAAAAGTAGGAGACCAAAGTGGTACCACTAATATTACCTTATTTCAAGACTTCTTATAAGCTACAATAATCAAGACAAAGTGGGATCAACCTAAAGTTAGAAAGGTTGATGGAACAGGATAGAGAGCACAGTAGTAAACCCACATGAATGCAGAAAACAGATTTTCAAAGTATACAAAGTCATTTCAATTAAGAGTGGTTTTTTCAATACATATGTAGGAACAAGAGGGCACAAGGGCACACACACACATGCACACACACACAAAACCTTCATTCATGCCTTATACCATATACAAAAATTTATTCACAATGCATCATAGAGTTATATGAATCTAAAAATCTATAAAAGTCCTCGAAGAAAAATAAGAACCAAGAAAGATTATGTAAAGGTGCAAATTTCCAATGATGAATGTCATTATATTGTATACCTAAAATGTACAAATAAAATAAAATTTTTTTAAAAAGTCCTCGAAGAAAACTGTTATGGTTTGGATCTGAAATGTCATCCAAAAACTAATGCATTGAAGGCATGGTCCTAAGGTGACTGAATCCTGAGGTTCAGATATCATCAATGGCTTAATTCATTTATGGATTAAGAATAGCTTAATAGGTTTTTAGAAGGTGGGGAAACTTTAGTAGGTGGGCTCTGGTAAGAGGAAGTAGGTCCTTGGTAGCGAAGGAAATAGGTCTTTGATGGGTATATCTTGTTCCCAGACCTTTCCTTGCTCTCTCTCTCTCTGTTCCCTGCCCTCCACGAGGTGAGTAGCTTTCCTCTGCTATTCCCTTCCACCATGATGTTCTGTCTTACCACAGGCCTAAAAGCAATGGAGCCAATTGACCATGGACTGAAATCTTTTAATTACAAGAAAATACAAACTTTTCCCACTTTAAATTCAATTTTTCAGGTAGTTTGTGACAGCACTGGAAAGCTACCTAACACAGAAAATATATCAGAAAAGCTTTGGCTTTGGCATCTATTTCCTAGATATGATACCAAAGGCATGATCCAAAAGAAAAAGTAAATAAAATTGGACTTTATGGAAATTAAAGTCTTCTGCTCTTCCAAAGACATTAAGTGGAGAACAAGAAGTGAAGCTGTGGATGGGAGCCCATGTTTGCAGAACACACCTTTGATGGAAGTCTTATACCAAGGAAAGGAAAAGATGATAGAACACACAGATAAACTTGTCAAAGCACTGAAAGAGATACTCTGTTGAAGTAGGTATATGTTGCTATGGTTGAGATCTAAAATGACCCCCCCCAAATCTCATGTGATTGGTCATGGGAACACAATATTCATCAGTGGATTCATCCAGTGATGAGTTCATAGCTGAATGTGCTTTCTGGACGTGGGGTCTGGTTGCAGGGGGCTGTGTTCTTTCTTTCTTCTTCCTTCCTTCCTTTCTTTCTTT
>NW_004624767.1:16151706-16180965 GCF_000247695.1 Heterocephalus glaber | reverse complement strand
CCCAGGCTCCTAGGGCAGAGGAGCTCAGCCGGTCCCAGAACCCAGAAGGAAGCTCCCTGCCTCCATCCCAGGCTCCTAGGGCAGAGGAGCTCAGCTGGTCCCAGAACCTGGAAGGAAGCTCCCTGCCTCCATCCCAGGCTCCCAGGGCAGAGAAGCTCAGCCGGTCCCAGCATCCGGAAGGAAGCTCCCCTGCTGCCATCCCAGGCTCCTAGGGCAAAGGTGAGCTGGTCCCAGCACCTGGAAGGAAGCTACCCCACTGCCATCCCAAGCTCCTAGGGCAGAGAAGGTGAGCCGCGTGGGCACCAGAAGCACCGCCCTCCCCATGGAAATGAAAAAACACATAAACAAGCCTCAAAAACAGAGTTCCAGATCACCTACAGCAACCCCAAAGGGAAACAAGATGGAACAGTCTGATACTCAACCACCTGGACTCTCTAAACTGGCAACAAAAGAGGATCTGGGGAAAATGAAATCAGAAATAATTACTCAGGTAACAGCAAAGATTTTGCTCATGGTGGTTGTAATGGTTTCGTGAGTGCATCCACATGTCAGAACTTTTCAAACTGTACACCTAAAACATATGCAGTTTATTAAATGTCAATTACATATCAGTAAAGCTGTTAAAAGAAAAAGTGAGCCTAGCAAATTGTTAATGTCTGGGAGAGGCCTATTTAACTAGGAAGGATGAAAGCGGAGGGAGTCAGGAAAGGGGCAGAGGGGTGTGAGCTTTGAAGAGTTGTCTTTGATTATTTGTCAGGGAGAGAGTAGGCTGTGTGTTATAGAGTGTTACCAGTCTCCAGTCACAGGGACAAGGATGTGTGAGTGGGGATCGCCGAGGGCCACTTACCAGAAGTTTGGCCAGAAGCATATAGAGAAAGGACTCCTTGATTGATTAAGCTCAGGGCAGGTATATTGAAGGTCTCGAACAGGATCTAGGGAAGAACATTAGCAGCTGGCATCCTGAGGTGCAGACAAAGCAGGCAGGGCTCCAGCTCACTCCCCTAGGTCATCATGGGTCCCTCTTGCAGCAGGCACTGGCCCTAGGGCAATCCAGGCCAAGTCAAAGGCACACCCTGCTCCAGCTGGCTCTGCCACAACCAGCAGTGGGCTCTGTTTCTCAGTCTGTAAAGGGGCTCACAACCTTCTTCTGGGGGCTCCTGTGTGGGGACTGATTGGATTAGGGCACGAGAAAGTCTTGCTAGTCACTGCTGTGTCTTGACAGGAGGCATCTGTGATTTCAGTTGTCTTCAGGGGATAAATTCTTCCTTCTGCTACTGGGAGTTGCATGGTGCCATGGAATCCCCACCTTTTGATTTGGAAGGCGCTACTTTTCATGACAACAGAGCCAACCACAGCTAACAGCTCTTGTGTGGTAATTACATTCTGGACATCTTGTCCAGACATGGTTTACTCCAGAAGCACTGTTTGGGTGCTGACTGGATACCAGCATCAGAAGGAGTGATCTGGTGAGACACACCAGCTTTGCCTGTCCCAGTACATGATACCCACCTTGGGCTCATGAGACCCACAGACAAAAATGGGAGTGAGGAGATAGCAGACAAGCTGCAGGCAGGGCTGTGCCTCTTTGATGTTGGCTGGGTAAGTGGTTGACACCTATGGGATCATGACGCTGGGATCTGAGGATCACTTTAGCTGTTGGGGCCATCGCAGTGCCACTCCACAAATCAAAAGGCAGGACTCTCCTGTCTGCTTTCTAATAAGAGCAGGGTGCCAGGAAGGACCACACAGAGACTTGTGCTCAGGCACTGTGACAGTGAGCAAGCAGCCCTGCAGGTGGGTTTCACAGGCTTCCTTGCAGGAGCTCATTTGGACCATTTCCTGGTCTCCTGGCTGGGGCTCTGTCCCTATGTATCTGGCATCTGGCCCCAGAAAGATTGGAGAGGTGCACTGTGGCTTCACAGCCTGAGAGTCTCACAAGGGCAATGATGGGGTATGGACTTACTCAGCTGCTCAAGGGGGCACTGAATGGCCTCAGCCAGGACCTCAAAATGGGGCCAAGACAGCATGTTTTAGAAACTGATATCTTGCATGGCTGGGCTGCATCCTTGAACATGGTGCTTGTAAGATATGTGACTAGATCACTGGGCAGCATTCAGGCTGGGCTGGGTATTCATTCAGAACGGAAAACACATCTGTATGAAGACCAGCTCATGCTGATTTGTAGTGGCTTTATTTACCCCAAACTGGAGACCCCACAGACAGGCATCCACAGGTGATGGACACACAAGTGTGGCACTTAGCCAGGAGAACAGCTTTTGTGATGGAACCAGAGTCCTGTCCCCTAAAATCAGAAAGAAAAACACTAGCCTCAGCCCCCGCTGTTCATTGTGGAGCACACAGGTCACAGAGGTTAGCAAGTCTGCAGGGTTTTGAGGTTCCTACAGTCAAACACTTACTACACAGATGAGTAAACTCAGTCTCAAGACAGTAGGAGCGGCATTTGCTGAAGGCTCAATATGGAGGAAGCTCTAGTGCTTTAAGAGCATTAAATCATTCCATCCTCACCAAAACCCCAGGAAGGTACCATTTTTAACCTTCTGATGATGAAACCAAGGCAGATATAGGACCACTGAGCTACCTGACATCACATGTACTAGCAGAGCTGGGGGGCCAGAACCAGTGCCGGGCCCTTCTCGGTACCCTGGCTGCTGCCTGGATTGGCTTTTCCTCTGAGACCTGGCCCCCAAACTTCTGTTAACACAGAGACATCTTCCAGGAGGAAACTGGACTCTGCCCCTCTCAGCTGTTCCAGTCTCCTGGGGCTGTGGAAGTCAGGCAGCTGCACAGAGGGATGTTGTCAGGCACCGGTGCCCCACTGGGTGGGTGGTGCACGAGGGAGAGGAGTCAGAGCCCATAGGGGCAGAAATGTCCTTTTCCTTGCAATGTGGCCATGTTCTTCCTGCCTGCTGAGGGGGGAATGGGATTGGCTGCCACATCCTTGGTCTCCTCAGTCTCCTCACGGCCCTCTGCCTAGGTGGAATCCTGGCCACCTTCCTGTGTGCCCCTTTGGATTCTGTCCCTAGAGGCACCAAAAAGAGATGGGGATGCCAGAGAGGGAGCGGAGCTTTTATGTTGCTGCTTGCCCCTAGCCAGGTCCCTGTTCTGATGCTATAGTTCCTGGGTGAGGGCCCTCTCTCCAGGTGACCATTACTGCCCCTTAGAGTTTAAGGTGGCAATGGCCCCATTTTCAGCTCTGGCACATTGCAGCATGCAAGCTGCTTTCTCTAAGAGGTACACTGCCATGGGTCCAATCTTCCTATCAACTTCTGCAGGAGAAGCCCGAGAGGGTGCTCTGCTGATCTCCTGCTGGTCCCTGACATACAAGGGGTGGATCTGGGGCAGAGAGGTATGCAGTGGCCCAGGGAATGCAAGATACACCAGAGGCAGGCAGAGTGCTCACCGCATGGCTGTTGCCACTGTGAATTTCACAGATCGACCTGCGCAGACTCTGGGTACGCTGATGTTTAGGCAAGTTACAGTGATGTGTCCATGGGAGTGCTCCTGCATGAGACTGACATTGGGTCGGTAGACTGAGGGAAGCAGGTGGCTGGTGAAGTCACTTGCAGCCATGAAAATAGTGTGGAGCCTGGGTAGAGACAGGGATCTTCTGCTCTTCAGGCTCAAACTGGGGGGTGCCTCTCCTGGGGTCTTCAGATTGAGGCTGCATTATTGCTCTTCTGGGTCTCCAGCTTGTGACAGCAGTAACCACAGGAGACAGTTCCTCACAATAGCTCTTTCTGTACATGTTTGCACACCTACAACTCTTCTCCCCAGTACAGTGAGGAGCACCTTGCTCCTGGGGTGAAGGTAGCCTCACCCTCCTGTCCTCCTCCAGTTCCCGAGGTCCTTGTGGACAGTGGGTGTTCTCCAGGCAGATGCCTGATGTGCCTGGTCTGTGGGCAAGCCCAGCACTGGCCCACACACAGAGAAGGGTCAGCAGCCCACTTTGGGCTTTCTTTCACAGGGCTGGCACCTCACCCTGGCCGTGTTGTGCCAAGTGCAGGTGGGGCCTTGGCCTGGGCCTACCCCTCAGGTTGCTGTTCACTGAAGCAGACAGCACTAGGCTCATCTGGGCCAGATGGATGAACCTTGCTGCTGCTTAATTAGCTCATCAGCATCCTCATTAGGAGGTCTGGATGACATGAGAACACCAGCAGCCAGCAGGGACCCCTGCAGTGCCCACCCCACCTGGCCCCACTCCAACCCCAAGGCTCTACCACCTGATTCAACCCACCTTCCTCCCTCCACCGCGCCCTGTTACCTGGCACACTCTCTCTTTGGTGGATGATGAATTTAAAGGGGGTTCAGTCACCATCAGAGGGTGGTCTTCGGGAGCGGTGTGACGCACCTGGTAGAAGGAATGATGCCAAATCTGGGGGGACAGAGGGTACAGAGTGGGTTGCTCTGAGGATGGAGGAGAGCCCAGCTGCTCAAGCAGTGTGTCAGCTCTCTCTCTCTCTCTCCCTCATCTATCAATTTCTTTTATCTTTATCATTCATCAATCCATCTGTCATCCATTTATCATCTATATCTATCTTTCTCTTTTTTTTTTTTTTGAGATAGGGTCCATTATGTAGTTCAGGCTGGTCTTGAACTCATTATGTAGCCCAGACTGTCCTTGAACTTGCAGTGATCCTCCTGCTTCAGCCTCCCTAGTGCTGGGATTATAGGAGTGTGCCACCACACCTGGTTCTTTTTTCTTTCTTTTCTTCCTTCCTTCTTTCTTTTTTCTTTCTTTTCTTTTCTCTTTCTTTCTTCATTTTCTTTCTTTCTTTCTTTCTTTCTTTCTTTCCTTCTTTCTTTCTTTCCTTCTTTCTTTTTCTTTCTTTCTTAGTATATCTGACCGAGCAGTACAGTTGGCTTCTAAATCCATGTTTTCCACATCCAAATATTCAACCAAACAAGAATCAAAACTATTTCCCCAAAATGTGTCTGAACTGAACATGTACAGAATTTCTTTCTTGCCATTACTCTTTAAACAATACAGTACAACAGTTATTTACATGACCTTTCCATTGTAGGAGATTGATGGGCTAATTAAGCAGCAGAAAGGGATTATCTAAAATATACAGGAGGATATGTGTGGGTTATAGTCATGTACTGCCATTCCATCCTGCAGTCCTTGGATTTTAGAACCTGAGGAGGTCCGAGAAACAATCCCCACAGATACCTAAAGATTACTGTATTTTAGGCAGGATCTGCAGCCTCCAGTTCAGAGTCAGAGCATTTTGACCTGATGACGCGGCAGGGAAGGTAGAGTGTGACTGTGAGCAGGACACACAGCCTTCAACTGGGTGAAGGCTGAAGGCTTAGAGGAGGAAGCAGGGCAAATGGAGCCAGAAGGCATGGTGCTGTCTAGAGGACCTCAGGTCTGATGGGTACCAACACTTGCACCCACACTGTGGGGCAAGCCTGAGACCAGGCAGGCTGGCTCTGCACAGTGAGAGCCCAGAATTGACAAGTTCTACCACACACAAGCATGTGCCCTGGAAAAGTAGAGTGGCCTTCATGGGCCTAGGTCCACATCTTTAAGATGGAAAATATTCCCTACCTCAGAGAGGATTGTGAAGGTTAGATAATGACTTGGTTTAAAAGCCTGATGTAGCTACTTCCTATCAAACCCTGCAACCAGGTGGCTGCAACAGCAGACAGTTATTGTCCTACATCCTGGAGAATGGGAGTCCCAGATCTAGGTGTCCACAGGACTGGTCCTTCCCGAGCCTCTCTTGTTAGCTTGTAGATGGCATCTCCTTCCTGTGTGTCTGCATCCCAATCTTCTCTTCTTATAAGGACCCCAGTCATGTGGGTAAGGATTCACTCTAATGATCCCATTTTCACTTAATCACCCCTTTAAAGGCCCTGTCTCCAAATTCTGTCATATTCTGAGGGATTAGAGATCAGAATTCCTGGAGTGCACAGTCCAGCCTGTGCCACCTAATGTAGACCTTGGCTCATAGTAGAGCTCCATAAACAATGCTAATTATTACATGTGATGCTCCTGTCTGCTCCTCAGGAGGGAAGCTCTGCTCATGATGGAGAGAAGCCAGGGCCACCTCTGCTGGCAAGAGGAATGGAGAAACTCTGGCTGTGAAGGCATCATAAGGTTGCAGAAATCTGAGCCATCACAACACCTATTGCAGTGGCAAAGCCCAGGTGGACTCATACCTTGATACTCTGGTAGCTTGAAGCAGGGGGTGACAACCTATCCCTGGGTATGTGTGGGTGGGTGAATCAGGACGAGATGGGGCACTGGGAGCATAGACACTGTACTTGGCTAAAAACTTGAAACCCAGAGCTGGCACTGACTGCAGACACAACACCAGCCCCCAAGATGTAGGCAAACAGGATGAGCCCCACACAGTGGAGGGGAGGGGACAAAAACAGCCCAGTGGGAAAGGACACCAGAAGCTGGGGGTCTGTGCATTCCAAAGTTAGTCTACACTGCTCCAGTATCTGCATCTCCTCCACACTCAGAGCCACAACCAGAGCCGACACTTTGGCTGTGCAGATGTGAACATATCTGCGACTGGTGTGCCCACTGCCAGCCTCTTGCAACCCATGCCCTGTGCAGGCCTTTCCTGCGTGGAATCATGACTGGACCATAGGACCAGCAGAATAAGGCAGAGGTGGCAGTGGTTAGTTTGTCATGCACTGTTAGACCATAGTTAGGAGATGAATTGTGGTCCCCATTCATGTGTTGAAGTCCTAGCCCCTGGCACCCCAGAATGTGACCTTATTTGGGAATAGGGTTGCTGTGGATGTAATTAGTTGCCATGAGGTCATGCTGAAGTGGAATATTCCATAATTCAATATGAAAAACAGGCAATTTGGACACAGATGCTTACAGGGAGATCATATGAAGATGGAGGCAGAGATCAGGGTGGGGTATCTGCTGGTCAAGGAACCTGAAAGATGGGAAACAAAACTTCTTGAAACTAGGGAAGAGGTCTGGAACAGATTCCCCTCACAGCCATGAAAAACTGGCCTCGCTGACATCTTGATCTTGGACTTCTGGCCTCCAGTATTTTGAGGTAATGGATTTCTGCTGTTTAAGCTGTCTGACTATGATACATCTTCTAAGACATTTGCAACCTACCCAAATACACATGGAGGCCCTGATCAGAACCCTTGGTTATGGACAGAAAGAGCTTTGATTTCACGTTTGTATTATTTCTTAGTATCTGGGATTAAAGACTTCTTTTCCATCGTTTCCTTTAATCCCCACAGCAGTGGTGTGGTAAGAGGAATTATGCCTGTCTTTAAAACAAGGAAACTGAGGATTACAGAGGCAACACCTTGTGTCCTAAATGACATCAATAATATGCAGTGGGAGCAAGATTCAAACTCAGGTCTCCTGACTGCAAAGCCTGGTAGTTGAGACCATGATGAGATGTCAAGAGGGACTAAGAGCTAAGAGATGTGACAGAGATCTCTGTGCCTGGCAATATATTGATCCTTTCCTTGGTGCTGAGGCAGCAGTAGGGGGTCCTATGCCAGGTCCTCCCAGTGGAAGCTGTGACTCACCTTCTCCAGGTGGTCCTAGCTGGCGACAGCTCCCTGGGAAATAGGGTACTGCAGAATGAGTTTCTCTCTGTTCTTCTGGGCGTCATCTCCAATAAACCAGTCTTCCTCCTCCAGTCCCACCAACATAGTCTGGAAAACATAGCAGGGTGGATCAGCCCAGGGCAGAGGTGGGAGGTGGGGGCTCAGCGGCACTCAGCCAACATGAACAGCAACAGGAAGGGCCCCAAGTCACAGTGTGAGCACGAGGACCCTCTCCAGCCCTGTGCACAGTTTCAACAGTGGCCACTAGAAGGTTTTGCCCAACTACCTGCATGTGAAGTGCTCCCAAGACATCTTTGCCAGAACACTCATCTTCACATTCTGCAGATGAGGAAACTGAGAGCAGCATGGAGAGAAGCTTTGGCAGGCAGGTTTAGGGGCATGCCTGGGATGCTTGTTTGGGAAGGCTGGCCAGGAAAAGGTCTGCAGCATGATTCAAGTCCTAGCTTTTGGGAAGATGAACCTGGCTGCTTTCAAGGGAGATGAAACTTTTCATTCTGCCAGTTGGGGGTTACCAGCTGTCTAGTGTGTTAATCTGGGTCCACCAAGGAGCAGGCACTGAGGTAGGATTAAAGGTTCGAGGATGTTAGTAGGGAACATCCCTCTGGGGATGAAAATGGGCAGGGAGCAAGGACACAGAGCTATCAAGCTGATGCCCATGTCTGACCTGAAATGCAAGAGAGAAGAGTCAGATGAGCAGGAATCGTAGGCTACTGTGCATGACAGGTAGGTTAAGCAAGGGGAGTTCCTGGTCCACTTTTGCTTGTCAGAGGAGTCCTGGGTCTTCAGGAACGGGTCATGCTCAGCAGTTGTCTGGGATAAGACTACAGGGAGCATGATCTTGGAGGAGGAGTGCTATGGGGCAATAGTGGAATGGACCCACAGGACAATAGGGCAATTAATGCTATAGTGGCTCCTTTGACTGTCTCAGGCTGAGCCCCATCTCAGTGTTTGGGCTGTGAGGGTGTGGAAGGAGCCCCGTTGTTGTCTCTGAGGTTGTACAGGGTGCAGTCTAGTGTCCTATTGCCGGGTGGCCTGCGGGTCAAAGTGGCTGCTCAGGCTGGAATGGACAAGTGACTCTGGGTGAAACCTGTGTCCTGCCTCTGGGTTCCCTCCAGCACTCCCACAAGGGGCCTTGCTGCCATCTTGGCTGCCAGCCTGGGTTCCTGGGTGAAAGGTGGGATGTGGAAGCCCTGGGGATACCCTGAGACTTCATGCTTTGGGAAGGTGAGGAAAGGCACAGATTCAAGCCGTGGAGGGGCCAGGAGCTTAGACCTGGAAGGAGTATGGCCTTTCCCCAGAGGCAGAAGCCGCTGTTGCTCCCCAAGACCGGGATGAAGCCCATAGGCTGAGGGAAAACATAAACAAATGGAGACCCAGTGCAGCCTGCAGGGCTCTTTTGAGGAAGAGATCACATTCATGTAACTTTTATTTCAGGATCTTGTTATCATTGCTCTATTTTATTATTACTTACTGTTGTTGATGTCTTACCATGTTTAATTCATAAATTAAACTTTTTTCTAGGTCTGTATATACAGAGGAAAACAGCCTGAGTGGGGTGGGGTGCTCCTCAAGGTCTCAGGCACCCACTGGGATTTCTGGGAAGTATCCCACGAATGACGGGGAAGACTGCTCAGTTAACATGTGCTTCCTCCGACTTTTCCATGGGATACAAGATATATTCCCGAGGCAAGCGCCATCAACACTACAGAACAAACAATTGTGTCTACAATTAGGGCAGGTGGGGCCTGGGACCAAGCCCAGAGGAGTCCCCTGGGTCAGAGGTGGAGCAGGAGGAGGGCATTATTGGCTACTTGGGTTCTGCCTTGGGCCCTGCAGAGGACTGGTGCTGGAGCACTTGGGGCTGCTTCAGGAGGGGTGCAGGAAAGAGTGGGAAAGCAGGACCAGGACACCCCACCTTGCACTTCCAGTCTGCCTCTAGCACGTCCTGGCTGAACAGTCTTACAAGAGCAGTTGGTAAAGAAGTCCTGGAATTGCTGTTTACAGAGTTGCAACCCCAGCATCCCAGTGCAGAGCAGAAACATGAAAGATAAAGTTGGGGCTGATGGTGACAGGGAGAAACCAGCTGCAGTAGGGTGAACGGTGGCCCCAGAAAGATATGTCTGAGCTCTAACCCTAGAACCTTGTGAATGTAACTTGTGGAAAAGAGGTCTTTGCTGATATAACTCAGGTAAGGGTCCCAAAGGAGATGTTCCTGGCCTTAAGGTGGGCCCTGCATCCAATGTCAAGTGTCCTTGAGGTAAAGGCTGAGGGAGACTAAGACAGAGAAAGAAAAGTAGAAAAGGTCCCATGAAGTCAGAGTCAGAGACTAGAGTGGCAAGGCCATAAGCCAAGGGATGCTTGAGGTCCCCAGAGCTAGAAAAGGCAGGAAAGACTCTCCCTGACAGCGCTGGGACAGCACAGTCCAGCTGAACCCTTGATTTCTGACATCTGGCCCCCTAGAGCTCTGGAAGAACAGATGTGTACTGTTTTAAGCGCTCTGTGTTACAGCAGTCCTGGGTCACCCAGGCAGTTATGATATTGTGAGGTCTAAGTGCCTGCTGCCCTTCCTCTAGTTTATTCTCCCATCCCCTCTCCAAGTCACCTGATAAAACCCTCCAAAGTAGGCAGGGATAGTGCATTGCTATCTGGCTGGGTTGATCAGAACTATTCAAAAGAGTTAGGTTTCTGGGAGGAGGAACAACTCTGCATCGAAACTGCAAAGAACAGAGAAAGAGGAGGGGCCCTGAGCTCCTGCTTCTGGGAGACACCGTGAGGAGGGGAGGGAGGGCTGGTGGGACTGGGACATTCCATTCTTTTCCCATGGCGCTGCTCAGGTGGTTGTGGATAAAGCTAAGTCTGTGTATTGCAAGTTGGGAGCCACATTGGGATACCACCCCTCTCACTTGTGTAGGAGATTAAGCCAGATGCCCTGCATTCTCTTATCTCTGGCGGCTCCTGCACTTGGGGAAGCCAGCAGGCATCACTAGCCACAAAGGCCTTATTTTGGGAGCCTGGGAGGCCCTTCTGGGAAGCTCCCTGGATCAATTTCAACAGAAACTGCTAACACACCAGACTGGTTCCCCGGAGAATGGCTGGGACACAGCTCCAGTGCCAGTCTCCTCCCAGCCATCTGCCCAGCCCCTTTCTGGTTCTGGCAAGTCTTAAGCCATTTAACTGGGGTCCTATAAGAAGAGGAAGTCATGACACAGACACATAAAGGACAACCATATGAGGATATAGGGAGAAGACATCATCTGCCAGCCAAAGACAGAGGCCTCAGGAGGGACCTGCCCTGCTCACACCTTGATCTTGGACTTCCAGGCCCCAGAATATGAGACAGTGACTATTGGTTGTGCTTGGTTGTGCTTTGTTAGGACAGCCTGAGCAAACTGATACAAAGCATGAGACTAAGATTCGCAGGATTCCTAGTCCAGTCCTTTCTGACAGGATTTCTAGGTGAGCAGCTGGTTTGGGGCCACGTGAAACCTTAGCCCTACAAAGCTGGCCCAGTTTTTTGTATCTATGAGCCTATGAGCTAAAAATGCCTCTTACATTTTTTAAATGCTGTTAGTGTTACCTGGGGAACTGATGAAAGGATGCACGTTCCCTTGGTCCACACCTTCTCGTTCTCCATTCCCCCCTCACCTTCTGCCATGGGATGGTGGCAGCAAGAAGCCCCAGTTAGATGCAGGCCTCTGGCCTTGGACTTCAGTCTCCAGAGCTGTAGGAAATAAATCTCTGTTCTTCATGAATTACCCAGCTTTGTGTAGTGTGTCATACAGGGGCTGATCAAAAAAAACATGGTGTGTGTTTAAATTTTAAAAATGTATTGCCATAAAAGACATATTGCCATTAATCTCCCATAAAATACCTCTCTTTGTTTTGAACAGACATATCCCATCATGAGTGTCTTTATGAGGTGTGATCAAAAATACAGACTGTTGGGGCCGGGGATTTAGCTCAGTGGTACTGCACCTGCCTTGCAAGCGCAAGGTCCTGAGTTTGATCCCCGGTACCAAAAAAACCAAAAAACAACAACAAAAAAAATGGACTGCTGCCAAGTGCCATCCAATGGAAAGGCAGGCTTGTAAAAACATTACAGTGCGTTCTCATTCACTTTAATCACCTGATCTGGCACTGTGCAACTTCTGGATTTTCCCCAAAGTCTAAATAACCACAAAAGGTAAATGTTTTTAATAAATTCAGGACATCGAGGCAACTATGACAGAGAACTAAAGATACTTAGCAAAGAGGACTTCCAGAAGTGCTTCAGAAAGTGGCAAGAATGATGGAATAAGTGTGTTTGAAGTGAGGGGAAGCATTCTGAAGGGGTTAACGGTAATGTGTCTTTTACTATAATAAATTTTTAAAATTTAAACATTCATTGTATTTTTTCTCGTACCTTCTAAGAGCACAAAACAAACCAAGACACTAACTTCTGTCACCAGCTGCTCCACAGAAGCCAGAGGCTCTGACAGAATGGCAGTTGGGTGTGGCTAGACCTGCAAGTCCTTACCTCAGCCCAGTCCAGCTGAAGTAGAACTCTGGGGTGGGCCTGGCCTCTGTGTGTCACCAGGAGGTGCTCCCATGCCTCTGAGGCCAGCTCAGAGGACCACCTTGCCCAGCCCAGTGGGAGAAGGGTTGGGGCTGACAGCACCCAAGGAGGATGCCCCACTTCACTCACATCATGCCCAAGTTTCCCGAGGATGGTTGGGAAAACAGCCAGGAGGGCCTCTTTTCCTGCAAATCCCACCTTGCTGAAGCCTGAGCCATAGTCACAGATGATGAGCACTCTGTCCATCTTGTTGCTTGAGACCTGGATATAGCTGTAGGGAAAAGCCACATTGTTATTTGTGCAATGTGCTCCAAGCTCACAGACACGGAAGGTACAGGGCAATGTGGCAGCTCCTACACTCAGAGCTGGATCCTGCCTGGGCTAGGAGCCACTTTCTGGGTGCTGAGGGCATTTTTCTGGATCAGTGATGCTTCCTGGAGACCTTTTTCACATGACTGCCCTGGAGAAGGGAGTCCACAGGCCCACTGTTGGGCTGGGGTGTGCACCTCCGCCTGTTTCTGGAGATCTCTGTGACTCGATTCATGGGGCATCTGATGTCAGCCCCTTTCCCATTCCCTGAGGAAGGGGCCGGCAGGAGACCCCAGTAGGACCTGGTGGCCTGTACATCTGTGGCCACAGCCAGCTCTCAGCCTTTCCCAGATCAACGCTGCCTCTTCTGGGCAGCTCTCCTGGCTTCTCACCCTGGTCAAACCCAATCTTTCCTTCTGCCTTGCTTCTAGAGAACTTTCTCCTGTTTTTTGCCAGATTGTAAACCATGAGGAAGTATCAAGAAAGAAATCATCACTCTCAGCCCCACTGCCTCCAGCTACCCAGTGATATTTTGGTGTTTCTGTTTTCAAATATATATCATATATATAATCATATATATACTATATGTATCATATATATATCAAATATATATATCCTTAAAAATGAATGAATGAATCATTTTCCTCTTTTGAATGTTCCACTTTAATTAAACCTTTATCATGACAAATGTTTCCTTCATTTTAAAAGAGATTTTAGTTGTTTTTAGATAATGACTTTATGTTTATTGTAGAAAACAGAGAAAACTAAGGAAAAACAAACCCCTCCCTGCTCTTATTGGTAGTAAATGTTTGTCACCCTTTGGGCATTTTCCACCTTAGTGCTTACAGACTGCAGAGGGGGCTTATTTATGTGGCACCTCTGTGGACAGCTGTGTATCGTATGATTCTGGGGGTGCCAGTTGTGGCCATCTGTGTCTGTGGTGGACAATCAGCCTCCATATCTGTGGTTCTGTGTCTGCAAATTTAACCCACAGCAAATGGAAAACTTTTTTAAAAAATCACATTGGTACTGAACACATACCGATTTTTTTCTTATGCCTATTTCCTAAATAACGCAATATGGCACCTATGTGCAGAGCATTTCTCTTGTATTAGGTATTGGTATCATAAATCATCTAGGGTGACCAAGAGCATACAGAAAGATGTGAATATGTCCTATGCAAACACTATGTAGCTTTATAGAAAGCACTTGAGCATCCTTGGATTTTGCTATCCAAAAGTAGGGGTCCCCAACCCCTCAGTCATGGACTGATACCCAGCAGCAGTCTATGGCTTGATAGGAACCAGGCCACGCAGCAAGAAGTGAGCAGCAGGTGAGGCAACAAAGCTTCATCTACATTTACAGCTGCTCCCTGTCACTCCCATTATGGCCTGAGCTCCACCTCCTGTCAGGTCAAAGGCTGCATTAGATTCTCACAGGAGCCCAAACACCACTGTGAACTGTGCATGCAAGGGATTTAGTTTGCTTGCTCCTTTGAATCATCCTGAAACTATTCCATCCTCCCATCTCCAGTTTGTGGAAAAATTGTCTTCTACAAAACTGGTCCCTGGTCCCAGAAAGGTCGAAGACCCCTGTCTGAGGGTTCCTAGAACCCATCCCCCACAGATAAATGGAGGGACAGCTGTACGTACTTTATATATATTACATCGAATATATATTGTTTTGTATTTGACTTTATCGAACCTTATAAACATTCCTATGTTATTAATTATTGCATGAAAATATTTTAAATTACAATCATGTGTGACAAT
The DNA here is from genome assembly GCF_000247695.1 of Heterocephalus glaber. Next base: position 16,166,742 of record NW_004624767.1, on the reverse strand, counting down.
GATAAAAATAGGTTCTGAGAAATGTGTCATTCATCAATTTTCCCATTTTATGAACTTCTAAAGTGCACTTAACACAAACTGAGTCACCATGACATCACTTGGTGACATAATCTCATGGGACCAACTTCATGTGCATGTCCATTGTTGACCAAAACACCATTGTTCAGCACATACTTCATAGTGTTCTTCAACATCAGTCTACTGTGAATCCTTAACCGTCCACTAGAGTGGAAATTTTTCTTTCTTTCTTCTCTTTCTTTCTCTCCTTTCTTTCCTTTTTTTCTTTCTTCTTTCTCTTCTTTTCTTTTTCCTTCCTTCTATCTTTCTTTCCTTCCTTCCTTCTCTCTCTCTCCTGTCTTCTCTCTCCCCGCCCTGCCCCACTCTTTTTCTGGTGCTGAGAAGAGAAACCAGGGCCTTTTGCATGTTCAACAAGTGCCTACTGCTGAGTCACACCTCAGCCCCAGGTTCAATTTTTTTCACCCTGTGGTAAACATTTTTGTCCATCATTCTGTGTCCTAAATTTTGGACTAGCTCCTTGTCACACCACACACACACACACACACACACACACACACACACACCTCCTTAGAAACATTAATTGGAAGAGCAGGAATTTTAAAAGATCCTTAAACATTTTGACAAATTATTCTCTGGGGATATTGGTCATGTGTCCAGGCACTTTTCACCTGAGCTGCCAACATTTCCACTGGCTCCTATCACCCAGTGGCCTTGAGATTCCCCAGCAGGTCCACATCTCCCTTAAACACTCTGGATGTTCAGTTGATGTTTGCTGAATGGTTTTTGAAACCTGGTCTGCTGTTCAGAAATTTATAATCTCCAGCTTTGGGATTTTTTTGCAGGCCTCCTGTTAGTCTGTGTGCTGGTTGTCACTTCCTAAAGATGAGGCTTTGGCTGCCTCTTCACCTTGTTCATTGCAGGGCACAGAGGGACCTGAGCACACTACAATGAAGTCTGAGGGTCACAAGGCACTTTACTGAACAGAGGCCTTGTATGAATTTCCTGCCTGAAGTGGGAGCAGGTGTCATTGCCACACCAGCTGTCCCTTGGCATCTGCATGAAATGGGTTTCAGGATCCCCACAGATACCCACATCTGTGATGCTTGACTCTCTCAGCAAAATGCCACAGTGTTTGCATAGAACCTACCCACCTTCTCCATATATAGTAAATCAACTCTAGACAACTTCTAATGCCTATTGCAATGTAAATCTCATGTAAATATCTGTTTTACTGTATTACTTAGTAATGTCAACAAAAGAGTCTGTACATGTTCAGTTCAGTTGTCAGTTTTTTAAAATATTTTCTATCCTTGTTTGGTTGAATTCACAGGTGCAAAACCAACAGAAAAGGAGGCAGATTGTGTTACTGAAGGAGGAAACAGTGAGGACCCCAGCACAGATAACTCTTTAACATGAAGATAGGAGCAAAAGCGGCTTTTAATGCCAGCAGCTCAGTGAGTGTCTCCTATCAGTCTTGAGAGCCCAAGTTTGCCCTTTCTTATATTCCTCTTTTTACATCTACAAGGCTTAATTCCATTGGAGTTTCCCTGGGAATATAGCAAGCAGGATTTACACAAAGCAGAGCAGTGAAGGAGGCAGAGCAAAGAGTTCTGGCAGGACTTTCTGAGTCCGTTATACTCCTTTGGTGACAGATTACAGAAGTTGTCACGGCTACTTAGGTACAGTCTACAAAGAGCATAGTTACCTAATTAACCCATAGTTGCCTAATAACAATTAACTCATAGTAGTCCAATTCCACACAGAGGGATGGTCTCCTCTCTCATTACCAGCAAACAGACTTGGGAGCAGGAATCCAAATCCATACTCTTTCACCCATGTCTGGGGCTTTGGTGTATGGAAATAAATTAATTCTGGAGCTGCCAAGTTGTGTTCATTTTCTCTTTGGTACAATAGCATTGGAGTTCAGGGAAATTAGCTATAGTGACAAAAATGTGGTTCTCGCCTTTTTGTTTTAAATCATCTGATGTGGCTTCTATTTCTACCTCTTTAGCAGAAGAGAAATTAGACCACGAGTAATTGCACTGCTCTCCCTGGACTGAACATACTCATCTGGGGCATCTTGAGTGGAAAAAAAATCAGTTCAGAGTGCGGAGGAGTGGGTATTTTCCTCCAATTGGCCAGATCCCTTGAGCTTGACTGATTGCTGTAAAGCAAGGCAAGGTTGCAGCCCCAGCATGGAGAAGTTGACCAAGGAGCACTTTTCTACTTTATGCCAAATCCTTTTTGAACCGTGAATCTAAATATTCAGTACAATCAATCTATCCATCCATCAATATTCAGTATTAACTCACAGAAGAAAAAAAATCTAAGGGAAGTATAAAGGAAATTAGAAGAGAATGTTTAATCCATGACTGACCAGCAAGAGGAAAGAAAGACCCCAAATTTCAGGTACCATTCTGGGTACATTTTGAATGCCAAGGAGACCATTTGTGACAGAGAGGTAAAAGGTAGAGCCCACCTGGGACCTAGAGTGTTCTTCCAGTACATTGCTTCTGCAAGAAATTGTTGGCTGTGATTAGCAGAGTTGGTGGCCACGTGACCCAGTTGGGGCTTCTCCAACTTGGTCTCTCAGAGTCTTAGAGCTTGGTTTCTTTTCCTTTTCATCATCACCTTGCTGAGTTATTGGGATTGCAGTGAGGTTGTCTCTAAGGTCTCTGTCCCCAGGGATGGCCACATGATCCATGCTGGTAATACTTTGGCTGCTGTGGCTGGCCAAATAATGACCCTCATCCTAATGCCACGTCTTAAAGCCTAGAACCTGCGAATATGTGACCTTACATGGCAAAAGGGACTTTGCAGGTATGATTAGGTTCTGGATCCTTAGATAGGGGGTTTACCCTGGATTATCCAGATAGTCCCAATGCCATCACAAGAGTCCTTAGAAGTGAAAGTGGGAGCAGGAAAGTCAGAGTCAGGCAGATGAGAAGATGCTACATTCTGGCTTTTAAGGTGGAAGAAGGGGCTACAAGCCAAGGAATGCAAACTGGAATAGGCAAGGAAACATCCTACTCAAGAGCCCTCAAAGGGACTGCAGTCCTGCCAACAGCGAAATCTACTTCAGATCACTGACCTCCAAAGTATAAGAGGATGCATTTACATGGCTCCAAGCAACAGAGTCTGTTGTAATTTGTCCCAGCTATCCTTGGCCTTGGTGAAGAGGTGACCAGTGAGGAGAACTGAGACCCCTTCCTGGAGCCCTGGCCAGAGCTGTTGGGAAAGATGCTTCCTCCCTGGAACCAGGGAGCAAGGGGGTTTTTGAAGTGAGCCTGAAGCTGCCAGTGCAGCTGTCCTGGTTACACTGCTAGTGTCATCTAAGGAGGAGGAATCCAGCTATGGAAAAGCAGAGGCAGGAAACAAGATGAAAACTGTATATCACTGGAGCAAGGCATCAACCTGCCCTGGACTATCCCGCCCAGTGAGCCAATGAGTCCTTTCCTTTCTGAATGAGCTAAACTAGGCTTCTGTCACTTCTAACCGAGACAAATTTATAGCATCTTGGCTCCCTCAGGCTTGGCCATTAGAATTTGGTTGGCTCTCGTGCCCAGAAAATCATTAGAAATTAAAGATATATGATCACCCTCTGAAAATGCTCTTGTAGAGGCCCCTCAGGTAGGTTAAGTCAGAGACTTTTATTTATAAACTGGGAGGGAGGTTGATCAGCATTCATTCAGCAAATGTTTATCAAAAGCTACCCAAGGATCAGGCACTGCCTATGTTGGCACCCAATAACGAGCAGCTGGACAGGTTCTTTCCTCCTGGGCTGCTGATCTACCCAAGGAGCCAATGTCAAAACAGCATGTTTTTAAAAATTAAAAAGTAGTTACTTACTTTTCAATATGACCAGTGCTCTCAAGTTAATATGTGTCATGGACAGTTCCTGGAGGAGATGTCACCTGGTCAGAGCAGGTAAGGTGGTGTTCTGTACAATGAACAGACTTTGTTTGATTCAATAAAGTTTTAATTTTCAAGATCTGCAGTTGGCTGGACCTGTTAGAGCATCTCCCCCTGCAGTTTCTGGTGTAGATTAGTGAGCTCTGTGCTTTGAAGGCTGTTTGGTAAGTGGCTCCTCTACTGAGAGGCTCCAAATCTGCTGCCTTGGCCAGGGAGCCATGAGTTACAAGCTTAGCTGACAAGGTCCTTACAGGGGTTGTCATATGTGGCCTTGTCAAAAGAGATCAGGCTATGGAGTGTGTCTGAGCTCTGCCTTTGATCAGTTCTTCCTTGTGGAGAAAACCCCCTATCCATCACCAGTCACCGCATCCCCTCCCCTCTAGTAACCACTATTAACCAAGGAATGAACGTTTAAGCTGCTTCTACTTTTTTACTATCTTGAATAGTACTACTCTGAAAATCATCGCACAAATTTGTCTGTAGGCATATTTCATTCCTCTTAGGTGTACGCTTGGAAGTAGAAATGCAGAGTCAGATGATAATGCTTTGCTTAATGTTTTCAAGAAGCTGCCAGCCTGCCTTCCAAAGCAGTTACACCATTTTAGATTCCCACTTGGAGTGTGTGAGGCCTCTATTTCTTTGCATGCTCAACAGCACCTGTAATTATCTGAATTTTTAAAAGAAAATGGTCATCCAAAACAGGTATGAAGTGATCATTCATCATGATATTTCTTTAATGGCTGAATACGTCAAGTATTCTTATGCACTTATTTGTTTATCTCCCACTGATATAGTTTTTCTTGAACAAATGTCTCCTTAAATTGTCTATTTTTAATTAGCCTAGTTTAAAATTTTTTTTTAGTTCTTTGTGTATTCTGGATACTATTCCCTTGCCAGATGCATGATTTGCCATTGTTTTATTCTTACCTTGTTGGAAGTTTTTCTACAAGTGCAATTCTCAAGGATAAATGTCTATCTTGCCAAAAATAGTCACATCCAGTGACAACCCAAATCCTCAGTCATTATCTGCTTTCCTGGCCTGTGTGCTCCAGTTTTGCCATCTCTACCACACACAATGTTGGAGCATCTGGACCTGAAGGCTTCCAGGACAAGTCTGTAAGAGCCCCAGGCCAAGCCCTCTCAAAAGCTTTAATAGTACCACACCTGTGTGTCTCACCCCACATCGGGTATTACATGGAGCCAGGTGGAGGACTGAGCATGAAGTTCAGGGATGGGTCTGTTCTTGGCCTCCTCATTTCTCGTCTTATCCCATCCTCTTCTCTCTCCTCTCTCATGACACATCTGTAGTGGTCAATGTACTTTCATCTTTCTTACTGACTGCTCCCCAGCCTGTGGTATTGGCTACTTCAGCAGGGTGTGCCTATATCCCTGAAAGGCTGGTTTTTTTCTTCCCATAGGATTTTCTGATTGCACCAGCATGGGGCATTGGCTGGTGCTGGAACACACCACTCTACCAAATGCTGGTCACACAGCACAGTGGGAGCACAGAGCACGGGCAGAGTGGGAAGGGACTGTCTGTGCTGGCAATTATATGTGTGGGGAGGCTGCAGAGGAAGAAGGCCCAGGAATGAGTCTTGTGGATTAAAGAGTGTCCCCACAAAAGAGATGTGGTAGTCCTCACCCTGGTACCTATGAAGGGAAATGGAGTCCTTGCAGACATCATCAGATTAAAATGAGGTCATGCTGGACCCTATTCTATTCCTCTATATCAGTGATGGCAAACCTTTTAGAGCTCTCAGTGATGACAAACAGCCGGCTGCAGCATGTGTGCTATAGGTTTGCCACCACTGCTCTAGATTAATTAGTGTCACTATTAGTCTCCTTGTTCTGCTTTATTTCTTCTCTGAGCAGTTATTGTTATATATCATTTAAGTGACCAAAAGAAAATGCCCGGTCCTTTCATGTGCTTGAAGATTTCCTTTGAACTTGGCCTGAAATTTTTACATGGGGTTTGACAGAGCTGTCATAGCACATGCATTCAGGGTGTGTTTCCTTTCCTTTTCTTTTAAAATTTACTATATTTTCCTTATCCTGATGATCAAGTCAATCATAAGTCAAACTATCCCTCAATTCAATAGTAAGTGTATTTCAGTGCTTTTGCAGGTAAGTGAAAACAGAAATTTCCTAGATTTAGGCGACATGGTAGAGGTAGGAAGTGCAGGTTGTAGCCATTAGGATCTTTCAAACTGATGTTGGAGTCTGGGTTGAAAGTAAAACTATGCAGATGGCTCAGGATTAACATAGACCTCCACACCATGACTACTGCCGTGTGCAGAGCTTACCTGTCAAGCAACAACATTAGAACTAGGAAGAGTCAATTGCACATAGCTGCAGAAGGTGCAGCTAAGGGACGTTGTACGCACAGAGAGAACATAGGCTGGCCGGGGAGTGTAGAGAACCAGAGGAAAACTGGCCTCCTAATTGGCCTCCTCTGTAGGCACAAAGAAGAAATGCTACACTCAGGGATGATTGGATATTGCAATTAGGGGAAAAAGTTAAGAAGCTGAGGTTAAGTTGTTTACTAGAGAATGTACTAATGGCTATTGGAAAGCAGATGAGTCTTGTGTTACTTTGATTGCTTGTGCCCGTGTTTGGGTGAATAAAAGTGAAGTGAGCCAAAGGCTTGGGGCTCCTCTGCCTACTGGTGGTACGAGTCCCCTGGCTAAGATAAAAGGGGCAGAAAGATGCTGTTAAGGTCCCTTGTTGCTTTTGCTACCTTGTGGGCACCATGAACTGTTCTCCTCTGTGATGCCTCTCTGCCAAGCCACCCTACCTTGGAGCCAGCTGATTACAGACTGAAACCTCTACAAACTGTGAGCTAAATAAACTTTTCCTCCTTTAACTTTGAGTGTCAGGTATTTTGTCTCAGAAATGAGAGAAAAGTAACTGAAACAACCATTTACATAGAAGTGTGCAGATCTGATTGATAAAAGTGGCCTGGATAATTTAAATTGAGTAATAAGAGCATCACTTTAGTAGCCTGCATTCTCCAGAACCATGCGCAGATGTGACACCCTGCCCAGCAATGTCACCAGCAGATCACATTATAGCACCTCAGGAATGGACACTAGAGGCTTCTTGGACAGCCCGATGATAAGGTCAGGTGGCTCACATGAGCCTCCCAAGCCCTGCCTGTGGCTTCACTGCACAGCCTGCCCAGAATCAGCATCACAGTGTTTATTACCCAATGAGGACTCTCCTCCCCAATGCCCCGTCATATCTGCCCCACTGGCCTTCACCCCCATCTTTGGCCATTACATCGTCTCCTTGAAATTTCCACTCAAGTTCCCCCTCCAAAGGTAGAGGAGAAGGCTGGGTAGTCCAAGGGTCAGTGTCTGGTGAGGGCCACATCCTCATAGGTGGTCACATCTGGGGGTCCTCTGTGGCAGAAAGGACCAAAAGGCCAAAAGGGAACAGACATTGTGTCCTCATGTGGCAGAGAGCAGAAGTGCTAAAGAGAGCCTAAGCCAATTTCTGCTGACCCCTTTACAAAGCACTAACCCTTTCAGAGGGTGGAGCCCTCACAACTTAATCACTTCCCAGAAGGCTCGACTTTAATGCCACCACAGTGGGGTCAAGCTTCCACACTTGCACTTTAGGGACATTCACATCACAATACCAGATATCTTTGGACATTCTCATCACAGCAGCAGATCTCCTTGAGATCCTGATTTCATTTCCTTTGGATAGATCTCAGAAATGAGCTGCCTGTCTTACGGCAGTTCTAGTCTTTATTTTCAGAGGAACCTCCATACTTTTTACCATAATGATTACACTAATTTACATTCTCACCAAAAATGTGCAAGGATTCCTTTTTGCCCCACCTCAGCAATACTTGTTATTGGCTCTCACAGCAGTCCTAACAGGTACAAGGGGATACCTCACCATGGCTTGTGCCCTGATAGGTTGCATTTCCTCAACTCATTCACACTACACATCTGCAGGGAGCTTGCTGAGCAAAACTGACCCATCCTCCTCTTCTGCCTGGGGATGTCATCTACCTCAGCTGGGGCATTGCATTATGATGGTAGCATAGCAATACTGCAGAATAACATTGTCATGCATATGGAAGGAAGGTGCCAGAAACTTCCTGGCCAATTGGAGTTAGGTGAGCCAACCAGCTCTGGGTAAACCTGTAAAGTAGAATCTCTCTCCCTTGGCACAATTCACATTGGATTCTAGAGCATTCTTTGCTGGATCTTTGCTGTGGGACTGTTCTGTGCATCGTAGGATGTTTAGCAGCATCCTGGCTATGATAACCAAAAGTGTCCCCAGCTACTGCTGAATGTTCCTGTGGGGGCAGGAGGTGTGTGAAACAGTTCTGGCTGAGAAGCACTGGTGTGCAGAGAAGCTTCGTGACACAGACCTGCCAAAGCCAGGACAAGGGAGGACAAGTCCTAGGATGGAACCAGACCCAGATTTCCCAAGTCCCTGAAATAACTTCCTTACCGGAGAAACCATCACAACTGATCTGGTACTATTATTGTTTCAATTCATTCTTACCCAAAAACATTTCTTCTAAACCAATTCTATCACAGGAAGACAGAAATCAGAAACACCAGCATAGCCATGTGTCTTAGATGCTTTCCCTGTCACTGGCACGTAGGACCTGACACCCACAAATTAAAAGGAGGAGAGGTTGATTTTGACTTCCAGTTTGTTGAGGTTTCAGTTTATAGTCAGTGGCTCCAAGGCAGAAGAGCCTGACAGAGGAGCATGGCAGGGGAATTACTGCTCATATCATGGCCACCCAGAAGCAGAGTGAAGGGAGGATCCAGGACAGGCAATGAGCCCACAGTGACCCACCTCTTCTGACCAGACCCCACCTCATAACAGCAAGTTAGCTGTACTGCCCTCATAATTCACTCAGCTTTCAACAGTCTTGCTTTTGAGCTCACAAGACTTTAGGGGGGACATTGAGACATAAACCATAATAGCATATCATCCTCAGACATCACCTTGTCCTATTGCACCATCAGGAACCTACCCATGACTTGGAACCATGGCTGCAGGAGGAGATATGTTCCCACCTGTGATTTTGTTTTGCATGATCCCTCCTGTGCCTGCCTGAATCAGGAGGCTGCAGAGAAGAGCATTCATGTGAAGCTCATGCTTTCTAAACTGTAAAGTGCCATATATACCTAAGGGGAATCAGAATTATAGTATCAAGGAATTGGCCCCATGATATTTTGGGTAATTTGGATGCATATGTATGTGAGGGGACAGGTTTGGAAGTGCTCAAAATTAGAAGATAAGTCAGTAGGCTGAAGTATTTCTAAAGAGCTATATGAGCCTTGGAATGGAAATGGATGGACAGACAGACAGACGGATGGATGGATAGTGTTATGGTTCAGATCTAGAAGCTCTCCCCAAATGTCTCATGTGTTCAAGGGTAGAACTTTTGAAAGGTGATGAGATCATGGGGGGTACTATACCCATCAGTGGATAAGACCATCGATGAGTTCAGATTTGAATGTGCTATTAGGAAGTGAGGCTGAGTTGGAAGAAATGTGTCACTGGGAGTTTGCCTTTGGTGGTTGTGTCTCCTTTCCTGGCTCCTCCCTTCTCTCTCTGCTTTCTGATTGCCATGAGGTGAGCAGCGTTCCTCTACCATACCCTTCTTCCATGATGTTTCTGCCTTGGACCCTGCCAACCATGGACTGAATCTCCTGAACTGGAGTCAAATTAAACTTTTCCTCCTTTAAATTGTAGGTATTAGGTATTGTGTCCCAGCAATGGGAAAGCTAATACAAATGGATAGATTGAAAGCTGGATGGAAGGGTGGATGGGTAGGAGGAGAGATGAACGGATAAGTGGGTGGGTGGAAGGACAAATGATAGTGATAGATGGTGGACAGATACAGTCATTTCTATCTTTGGATCATTTATACCTCTCTAATTCAGACAACCATGTCTTCATCTAACCTACTAGATAACCATATAGTGCTTACAAAAAAGAGAAGCTATGTACTTGCTTGCTGCCTTTGCAGACTCTCTACAGTCTTGACACCTCCTATAAACAAAGCATAATTGAATCCCACAAATTGAATTGAATACTATTCAACTGCATTGAATACTAACTCATGTTAAGTAAGATTACAGGAAACCATTGTTCTGGACTAAGCTCCCACACTGGGCCCTACAGAGCAGGCTAAAAATGAGCTGGAGTCACTCATGTTAACTTTCCATGGCACCATGCTGAAACAAAGCTGTTACTTGACCTTCCTAGAAATCAGAGGCAAGGTAACAGACAGGTTTTCTAAACTGGCCAGTCTCAATTGACACAATAATGCAATGCCCCTGCTTTAATCCTGTCATCTTTACAGAAGGTTAGCCAGAAGTAATCTGATGTTAGCCAGTCTCCGGTCACTTATCTCCCTATTGTTCTCTTTCCCTGTCCCCACCCAACAGGGAAAGGAACTTTGAAATGAACAATTTGCTTTTTGTTCTTGGTTTCTGCTTTTCTTAGCCCCCTCTCTGTCTATAAAACCAACTTCTTCCAAGTCCATCAAAGCACTTGTTCTATTTTATGGGATGCAGTATTGCCTGATTCTAAAATTGAAAAATAAAGCCAATTGAAATCTTTAATCTAATTAGTTGTGATTTCATCCCTGACATTCATCACATTAGCAAGGTCTTGGGTCTCTCCAGGGGCTGGGGACACTTCCACCCTCACTGCAGCCAGAGCCTGTACATCTCTGACACTCTCAGGATGCAGGACAGGTTTGTCCTTCTCCTGGCAAGTGAACAGTATTGACAGAATGTGCTACTGTTTGTTTTTTCTAAGCAAATTGTACGAAGGTCCATGTGGCAATGTCACAGAAGAGAGGCCACATACAATATCTGCGAGGGGATATAAACAGAACTCAGTGTTTACAAACTTCCTGCTAAAAGTCCTTCTGTTATAGAGAAATTGCACTGGTGGCTTTTGATGTGTCTAATAGAATGTAAGGACAGTGGTATGACTGGATGTGCCTGGGGCACTACTGAAATGTCCCCTAGGGGGCCTATGTGTACACTGACCCTGGCAAGACACTTTTTATACCCTCAAGAACTCCCAATCATAGAACAGAGTCACTTGATCAAAAACACAACCTCAGCTCAATGTGCTACAGGCTATAGAAAGGCAGAGTCCACTGTGAGTTGACTGGAAGGTGGGGCAGAGTCCAGACAGGGAGCAGGAAACCAGAGAGTGAGGTCATCCTGGAGGAGTGTGGGACGGGCCCGTTCCCAGCCACCTGTGTGTCCTCAACTCTACACCCAGCGCTATGTCACAGTGTTTCACTGGACAGTAACAGCCTGGTCACATGGTCAGGACTTCCTTGTGGCTTTTCAAGCTCCTTTAGGCCACACTGAGCCACCACTGGAGGCTGGGTAACATCTGTCTCATTTTTTCAGCAAGGAAAGAGGGAAATGAAGTAAGATTTCCACTTAGTGACTACAGGAGCTAAAATTCAGGACAAGGCAGCCCCAGTCCCTACCGTAGCTTCCCACCTGAGCAGTCATTACAAACAGTCATGAATCCTTAGCAGCTTCTTCAGCACAGGTGGAGCCCACTTCCCCACTCTTACACTTGGACTGGTCCTGTGACTCCTTTAACCAATAAACTAGGATGAAAGTGGTGAGGCATGAGCTGTCACTGTAGTCACAGAGAACTTCTCTCTTGGCTATACTAAGACCACGGTGGGCTTCTGAGCTAGCCTCTTGGAGGAGGAGAGGCCACATGGAAGAGAACCAAGGTGCCCAGCCTGCAAGCCACATACCTGCCAGACTTGTGGGTAAGATCACCGTCAATTATCCATCACCACATAATCTGCTGTTATGGTAGCCCTAGGGCCCAAGAGAGCCCAGGGAACACAGGCAGCCCAGCCAAACCAGCTTGGACCAGGATGACCCGACCCCTTGGCTTACTGGGGAGTAACATAAGGTATTAATTGCTAAAATCACTGAGCCTTGGGATGGTTCTTATGTAGCAAAAGCTGACTGCTACACTCAAAACTGCTTCTGTACTCAAATCAGTGTTCCTTCTCACACCTCCATGACCTGCTGTCCACTGGCCTGGAGTCATCTGCTCTCTAAAACAAAGATGGGAAACACAGAGCTGCTAAGAAGATTATTAAAAGTCACTCAGTAATGATCTAAACCAGAGACTGGCAAATGACAGCTCAGAGGCTAAATCTGGCTCATTGTCTGTGACTATAAATAAAGTTTTATTGGAATACAACAATGTTCATTCATTTACTTATTGACTAATGGACGCTCTTGCTCTATTACAATAAAGCTGAGTAGTTGCCAGCAAGTGGTCTATAAAGCCTAGAATATTCACTATGTGATAGACAAAGCTTGACAACCCCTTACTCCAACATAATGCCTTCAACATTATGGCAATAGTTCCCAAAGTGTGGTTCCCTCTTCAGCACAGTCAGCTTCATGTGTTAGAAACAGAATAATTAGTCTTCAACCCAGATCTGCTGAATTCAAAGCACTGGAGGTGGAGCCAGCAGTCTTAGTTTAAGGAGCCCTCTGAGTGGTTCTAAAGCCTGCTGCTTCAGGGTAAGACAGCCAAAGCAACATGTATGGCTACAGAAATTTAGTGGGATTGTTGATTTCTGGTTTTAAAAGTATTTTCCTTTGTTCTCACTTCTAGCCTTTGGAGAATAATAATTGCCTTGACACCTTATTTTCCTAAATTAATCTGCCCTCAGCAAGATTAGAGACCAGCTAAGTGTCTCTTAGTGAGGCACCTACAGTCTCCAACAGCCATAACTTAGCAGGAGGTGTATGAGGGAGGTTCTGTGGCTGCAGGGAATGAGATCAAGCCTCTGTTCTGACCCCTCCAAAATAAAGTATTTGGGAAAGGCAGATGAGATAATGTCTATAGGACTCTTTTGGTAGAAAATCAATCATAACAAAACTAACCTTCTATACATGAGTACAGAGTCTGGGTGAAGTAACCAAATTATCCCAAGTTTCTCTTGTTTTCTCTGGCTTTAACATCAAAGGAACTATGTTCTAGAAAACCTCTCTATCCTGGGCAAATCAGTGCAGACCCTGTGCCTGGGACTTAAAGCCAGGCTTTCCTGAGAAGGGCCAGGCACTTGCATTTGGGGCTGATCTTGCTAACAAGCATATATGAGGCTGCCAGCAGGAGCTCAGCTACAGAGCTGTGGAGCCATAGTCAGTAGCTAGAGAAGTCCAAAGGCAGTGACCACACATGTGGGGTCTCCGGGGCTGTTCTCACCAGACTGGAAGCACTGGAGGCTGTGGGGCCCACACAGGCATCAGGGCAGCAGTGCATGGGCACCGCACAGGATCAGGTTCCTCAGCTTTAGGCCTCTGAGCTCTGGACCCAGCACCTCTGTCATCAAAGCTATTTGTGACTGCACCTCCAAAATCAACTGCAAGGTTGCAGTTCTCTGGCTGGGATGACCATTTGTAGTTCACTACCCCTACATGCCAAAGCTTCTAGGAAACCACATACCAAATCCTCATGGCCAGAAACAGAGAGACCCAGACCTGGGCCCTCTCCTTGCCTGCTGAGAAGTTGTTTTTATTTTCATTGTATACTTTTTGTTTTATAATGTATAACAAGATATATGTCATATGGGACAACTACTTTTAACAAATAAGTGAATAGTCTCAGTCCCATGTAAGACACTGAATATCCTTTGTACCTTGTTTATCCCTTTCCATTGGATTGCTTGCTGTTTTAAAGCCAACCAGCACCCAAATGTTTGTGTCAATAATTCTCTTGCCCTCCTTTACAGCTTTACCACACCTGGATGTATCTACTCCTAAAGAAGACATTTTTTTGCCTCATCTTGAGCTTTCTGAGAAAGAAATAGTCACTCTGTATGTTTCTTCTGTGATTTGCTTATTTCATGCATCCTCAGCAGGTTCACCCTGTTGAAGTCCATAGTAGCTGTGGTCTATTTTCACTGCTATGTAGTATTTCATGATCCTGGGATACACAAGCATACCTCAGAGATATTGTGGGTTCAGCTCTAGATCACCACAATAAACCCAGGATTACATGAAAGTGAATCACATGAATTTTTTGACTTCCCAATCCATAGAAAAATCACATTTACATTATACTGTAGTCTAGTAAGTAAATGTGCAATAGCATATGTGTAAAAAATAGTGTATATATTGGGCCAGCTCCTCTTACCTGTCAACTTGATTGCATTAAGGATCCTGAAACAATGACTGGATCATGGGGAACCTACACTCATCAATGGATTAATCCACTGAATGTGATCTTTGGAAGTGGGGCCCAGTTTGAGGAGGTGGGTCCCTGGGGCTGTGCCTTTGCAAGGTGCATCTCACTGGTTCTAGTGTATTATCAGACCATAATGTGATAAAATTGGAGATCAATAGCAACAGAAACAGCAAATTTTCATAAACACATGGAAATTGAACAACACACTTCTGAATAACCAATGGGTCACAGAGGAAATTAAAGAAGAAATCAGACAGTTGCTTCAATTAAATGACAATGACAATACAACATATCGGAATCTATGGGACACAATGAAAGCAGTCATACAAGGGAAATTCATAGCAGTGAATACTCATATTAGCAAAACAGAATGAGCCCAATTAAACAACCTGATGCTGAACCTCAAGCTTCTAGACAAAGAAGAGCAGGAGAAACCCAAAGTTCATACAAGGGAGGAAATTACAAAGAGCAGAGCAGAAATCAATGCAATGGAGACTAAGAGAACAATACAAAAAAATCAGTGAAGCCAATGGTTGGTTCTTCAAAAGACTAAACAAAATTGACAAACCCTTAGCCAACCTTAACAGAAAAAGGAATGAAAAGGCCCAAATCCATGCAGTTAGGAATGAAAAGGATGAAATTACAATGGACCCAGCAGAAATCCAGAAGATCATCAATACCTACTTTAAGAACCTATATACCCATAAGATGGAAAACACAGAAGAAATGGACAGATTCCTAGATACATATGAATTACCAAAGTTGAACAAAGAAAACCTAAAAATTCTAAACAACCCAATGTCAATCAATGAAATTGAAAATGTAATTAAAAACTTACCAACTAAGAAAACCCCGGGTCCTGAT
>NW_004624767.1:16137479-16148974 GCF_000247695.1 Heterocephalus glaber | reverse complement strand
GGAGGGCTAGGAATGGGGAAAAAATAAGAACCAAGATGCATCATGTAAAGGTACAATTCCCAATGAGAAATGTAATTGTGTTGTATACCTAAAATGTACCAATAAAAGAATTTAACAAAATGAGAAATTAGAGACATTTATAGCTAAATGAATGCACATTGAGGCGATACTCTTAAGTGAAATAAATAGGACTAACATACACATCTGAATTTACAAATATATATTATTGCTGAAAAATACAGCATAGTAGTACCTCAGTTCATGAATACTTTTGTTTACAAACAATTTGGAACAAAGATACCACTGTATTAATGACCATCTGACCATAATGATTTTGTGGAGGAGGGTCTTCCCTCAATGCTGGTATCTGGTGGAGGTTGGTGTAACTGTGGCAACTTCTTAAAATACGACACCACTGAAGTTTGCTGCATAGATTGACTCTTCCTTCCTTTAATGATTTCTTTGTGGTATACAGTGCTTTTTAAGAACATTTTACCCCTACAAGAACTTGTTTCACAATTGGAATCAATGTTCTCAAACTCTGCTGCTGCTCCATCATCTAAATTTATGCAATATTCTAAAACCTTTGTCATCATTTAAACAGTGCTCACACCATCTATACCAGGAGCAGATTCCATCTCAAGAAGTCATTTTTTTGGTTTTTTTGTGAGAAGCAACTCCTCATATGTTCAAGTTTTATCATGAGATGGTAGCACTTAAGCCCCATCTTCAGGCTCCACTTCTAATTCTAGTCCTCTTGCTCTTTCTACCACATCTACAGTTCCTTCTCTGCTGAAATCTTGAGTTCCTCTGAGTCTTCCATGAGTGTTAGCATTAACTTCTTCCAAGCTCCTGTTAATGTTGATAATTTAGCCCCCTCCCATAAATCATGAATATTCTGAATGGTGTCTAGACTGATGATTCCTTGCTGGAAGGATTTCAATTTATTTTCCTCTGATCAATCAGAGGAATAATTGTTTGATGAAATGTGTCTCTTAATAATAAAATTTGAGAGTCAGAATGACTCCTGAGCCCTGGTTGAAAGAGGGGATGCTGTGTTAGCAGGCATAGACACGTTTGTCTTGTCTGTCTCCATCAGAGTAACAGGTCTCAAAGCAAACCATGCTGTGAACAGATATGTGGTCATCCAGGCTTTGTTCCTCCATTTATAGAGCACAGGCAGAGTTGGTTTGGTCTAATTCTGAAGGGCCCAAGGATTTCCAGAATGGGAAATAAGCATTGGCTTCTAAGTCACCAGCTGCATCAGCTCCTAACAAGAGAGGTGGCCTGTCCTTTGAAGCCAAGCATAGACTTTTCCTCTCTAGCTATGGAAATCCTAAATAACATCTTTTGTCAATATGACTACTTAGTCTACATTGAAAATCTGTTGACTAGTGTCAGTCCCTGTCAGTTGATGATCTCAGCTAGATCTTCTGCATAACCTGGTGTGGCTTCTATATAAACACTCACTACTTCACATGGCTCATTTATTCTATGGAGGTGGCTTCTTTCCTTAAACCTTGGGAACCCACATCTGCCAGCTTCAGAGTTTTCTTCTGCAGCCTCCTCACTTGTCTGTCTCGTAGAGCTGCAGAGCTAGGGCCTGGCTCTGCAACAGACTTTGGTGTAAGGGAATGTTGTGGCTAGTTGGATCATCTATCCAGACCACTGGACTTTCTCCATATTGATAACAATATGGAGAGTTGCTTTATTTTTGTACCATTCATGTGTTCACTGGAGCAGCATTTTTTTATTTCCTTCTAAACTCTTTCCTTTCCACTAACACCTTGACTAACAAGCACAAGAGGTTCGCTTTCAGTCTTTCTTGGTTTTGAACCTGTCTTGCTTGACTTCCAACCTGCTTTCTCCTGCAGCTTAATCACACCTAGCGTTTGATCTGAAGTGAGGGACATGAGACCTTTCCTTTCACTTAAACACTTACAGACCATTGTAGGATTATTAATTGGCCTACTTTTAATGTTGTAGTGTCTCAGGGCCTAGGGAGGCTATGGAAAGAAAGTGAGAGAGACAGGGCAGCAGTCAGTCAGTGGAGGAGTCAGAACACACACACTTATCAATGAAGACCATTATCTTCATTCTGGGAGGCTGAGGCAGAAGAATTACAAGTTCAAGCCCAGCCCAGGCAACTTAGTGATTTAGCAAGATCTTATCTCAAAATAAAAAATAAAAGGGAGCTGGAGATGTAGCTCAGTGAAAAAGCCCTGGGTTCAATCCTCAGTACTGCAAAACCAAACCAAATCAATAACAAAAAAAAACCCCACATCTTATATGGGCAGAGTTCACAGTGCCCTCCCCCTAAATTATGATATTAACATTGAAGATCATTGGTCACAAATCACCATAAGTATTATAATAAAGGAAAAATGTGGAATTCTGCAAGAATTACCAAATGTGACCCAGAGACAGGAAGTAAGAATACAGTTAGAGGAAGTAAGAATACAGTTGGATGAATGGCACTAGCAGATTTGCTTGACACCGAGTTGCCATAAACTTTCAATTTGTGAAATATGCAACATGTGTGGCACACCATAAAGCAAAGTACAGTGAAGCAAAGTGGGCCTGCATGCACATTTGAACCCAGGGAAGCATCTGAAGAACCCCAGAGAGCTACGACATTGCCCTGTTGTACTTGATGGGTGTGCAGCTGGGGTCAAAGAAAATTCTGGGAGACCCCAGAGGAGGCCTAGCAGCACCCTCCTCCTTCACAGCACTCAGCCTCCCCCTAAACAAGGTAGTCAGTTATTTAAGTACTTCAGACTTGTTCTCCTGGGTGCTGTGCCTAGTCCTTGACCTAGTCCCGATTATGTCACTCATATGTATATATTTATTCGTTGGTGCTGGAGGTGGAAGCCAGGGCCTGGCGCACGCTCAAGTAAGCACTGTACCACTGACTGTGTCCCAGCCCAACACATTTGGACTTGAGGGTTTACTTGCCTGAGTAACACACTTAGCACATAACAGAATCACGAAACCTTCTGAAGGCTGCAGTAGAAGAGAGCACCTTGTTCAGTCTTTTCTACCCTAGATGCCTGTACCCAAGGGGAGCATAAAACACTCCCAGGAGTGTGTCCACCTTTGAGACTTCCTGTGAGCCGCGTGTGCAGAGGCTGCCCCCTGGTGGCTGCTCAGCAGAGCGCAGTGCCCATGGAGCCTGATCTCAGGTCCAAGAGCTGGGAAGATTACTCCATGCACTGTACCTTCTGAAGTATTGTCGGCATTTTCAGCCTTTAAACGTAGCCCTAATATATAGCAATCCAAAAAGCCCCTAAAACATAACAATAAATGGAGAAGCAGTTGTAATATATAGATTTAATTTAAAAATCCAGTTCTGGGTCCCATAAGAATCTGAAGAAGCAGTCTCTGTTGTGTGGGAGCAGCAAGTGGGCCTAGGTGTTGGCAGACTACAGCCTGAGGGCCACATCTGCCCACCCTCTGTCTTTTTTTTTTTTTAGCAATACTGGGGATTATACCCAGAGCTATACCTCCAGCCCCTTTTTAATTTAATTTAATTTAATTTAATTTAATTTAATTTAATTTGTGGTACTGGGGATTAAACCCAGGTCCCTCACACTGAGCTATGTTTCCAGACTTTTATTTTGAATCAAGGTCTTGCTAAGTTGCTAGGTTTCCCAGGCTGGACTTGAACCTATGAGCCTCTTGCCTCAGCCTCCTAGACTGTTGGGATTACAGGTGTGGGCTACCATGTCTGGCTCACCCTTTGTCTTAAAAGTAGAGATTGGCTTGTAAGTGCAAGGTCCTGAGTTCGATCCTGGTACCCCCCCCCCCAAAAAAAGTAGAGATTGGAATATGCAACTTACATGGTGGTCTTCTCACTCCAATGGCTAAAGTGATCAGTTGCAAAGCCTAGAATGTTTACAGTATGGCCCTTTCCAGAAAAAGTTTACCCACTCCTGGCTGAGTGGCCCAGGCAAGACCCCTATGATGGTAAGTTATTGTAGAGTAGAAAGATTTGTGCTTGGATTGCATTTGGATTCATTCATTCATTCCGTAATTGTTGCATGCTATGGTAGTTAACTGATTGTATCAATTTGAGTAGAAATGCCCAACTAAATTGGATTGGCATAGTTCTGGGTGTGGGTGAGGGGATTTACTGAAGCTTTGCTGGGATTTACCATTCATGAATGACAATAATAAATGGGCTTGCTGCCTAAATGGAATTAAAGGGAAACTGAGAAGGAAGGCTCGCTTCTGTTCCTTGGGGAGCTCCAGTCTTCACCTTCACCTGGGACGTCATCTCCTGGCTTCCAGTGCAGACCTTTCAGCTTGCATCACAGACCCTGTGGCCTCCTGATAGCGACTCACACAGGACACTGCAGTGAGTTCCAGACCTTCAGCTGGATCCTTCGGATCTCCAGCACACAGACAGACCTTTTCACTCTTCCACAGCTGACTCTGCAGGTGGCCATTATAAGCCAATCTTGTAAATTCTTATATACTTATATATCTTGCATTAAATCTGTTTCTCTAGTAAGCACTGACTGATAACACACACCTACTACATGCCAGATGTTATTTTGGAACAGACAAGATTCTTGATATTCCCAAACTTGGGGAGCTCCAGCATTTCCAGTTAAGATGACAAATAAAACTAGTTACAGCACTTCATGCCCAAAATAGCATCCTTTTTTGGGGGGGAGGGGGCTTCCATTCCTGAGCCCACCATCCACGCCAAAGTTTGGTCATTTGGCAAAGATGCCTCCTGGATGCTGGACCAAAATCTATCTCTGATCAATCTCCGCTTTCACCTCTGTCTCCTGATGACACTGGGACCACACCAGCCTTCCACAGAGGATATGGCAGAATCCCAGCTGGCAGGCCCAGCAGGAGGCATGTGCTGGTGAGACCCTCCTTCCCTTAGACCCTATGCTCTGCTTGGCCAGGCCCAAGACCTCTGTAAGGAAAGCAGCCTGGTTTGTGTCATAGGTAAGAGAAGCAAGTTTGTGAAGTTCATTCCGATGCATGTTCATTTACGAGCAGCCACACACAGAGCGAGGCACAGCCTCCCGCTTGGTAAACACTGCCTCAGTTTAAATGTGCACTGTGTGGTACCAGGTCTGTGTCAGGCCCTCTACCTGGAGCCCCTGACGCTGGGTGTTAGAGCTGCACGTGAGCACACACCCACAAAAGTTAATAAAGTTAGAAATTAAATGAGATCATGGAACCACTTTGGTTTCATTCCCCAAGGAAGAAGTCCTTTTTAAACAGCTGGATAAAGAGGTTAAAAAAGCATCAAGAGAAAACATAAAACCATTAACTTTTACCACTAGAATTGAAACTCCCAAAGCCCACCTCACTCAGGAGTCTCAAAACACCTGGAAGCAACATCTCCTCTCACCTTTGCACTCCTGGTGTAGAGACGGAGCATCTGTTGGCTGAATTCTCAGTTCCTGTTTATTCAGCAGTGGCTGGTTTGCTCAGGGTCATGCTCCCTTCCTATTAAAAATAATAATAATAGGCCGGGGATTTGGCTCAGTGGTTCCAGCACCTGTCTCGCAAATGCAAGGTCCCAAGTTCGATCCTCGGTACAAAAATAATAATAGTAATAATAATAATAATAATAATAATAAAGGATTCTGAAAGATCTTAATTAAACAGTGAACATGCACAAGCCAAACCAGAGTGTCCAAAGCAAAGAGCTATAGGAAACTACCCATAACACACCCATCCACACCCTCCATCTCTCCATCAGGGAAAAGCAGCTCCATATTACTGAATTAAACAGTTAGTTGATGACCTGTGGAACACAACACGTTAAAAATCCCCTGGCATCCCCGAGACAGATGACAAACCTTTCTGTCCTCCTCAGCAGGATGCTTGGTGTAGGGTAACCCTTGCTTGGTGGCTTAGGCTCTCACTACGCACAACAATTACACTGTGCTGTAACACTCCTGACCTCAGGGCCTGGCCCTGGAGGGACATCAGCCCCTGCCTGATGTGGCCCCAGAACATTATCTTTGGGTTTTCATGTTTGCATTTCTGTTTTTTCTAGGTCCACCTTCTAACTGTTTTGGAGTGTGTGACCCTCCAGGGATCTGTCCTGCCTCAGGACCTCAGGAGACCCTGTGGTCTTTGCCTGGAAACACAAGGACCACTTGAGCTACTGGGTGGCAGGGACTGCAGCCCTTTGCAGGGGAAAGCGGAATGGGAAACAATGCGGGGAAGAGAAGGGTACCACATGTGTAGAGGGGTAGGAGAAGTGAGCAAGGGCAGAGGAGGGATTTCTTAAATTCACCTCATAGGCAGATACTCCAAGAATTGCCCAAAGCAGCAGGCCATCTGGGGTGGACAGGGGCACAGAGGTGACTCTTTGTGGGTGTGCCGCACACACCCTGTTGTGTATGTTCAGACCACAGTCAGGAGGTGATCAGGACCTCTGGAACTGGGCTCCATCCAAGAGCCCCCAGTGCTGCCCCAGTGAGCCAGGACATGGACGCAGGGGACCAAAATAGAGTAGGTGGCTTCCACGTCCTTTCTTCTGTGTCAAGGACCCAGGTCCTGATGACATCTCCATGTTGTGTTCCTATCCACCTGCTGAATCTCATCACTGGGGACCTAACTAAAGAAATCTTCCTCCTTGCTCCTCTAAGCACCAAGGGCCTAGAGAACAGACTCAGGGCTGTTAGGATCCTATCCACAAAAGAGACAAAAATCTACAAAGCAGACTCAGGAGGAGACAGGACTCACAGTGAGTAAGCGCAGAGGTGAGCATGGGGCCCTGGAGCCGGGCAGTGGGGATGTTAGATGGATGCAGAATGTGACCTAGGGAAAATCCATGAGATGTGGTATTGTGGCTTCCTCCCATGGGAATAATGGCCCGAATAAAAGTCTGGTGTGAGGTGTGAATGAGTCACCAAGAGGAATGGACTGGCCTCAGCTAGTGTTGGTCTCTGCCTGCTGTCCGGGGCCCACGCTCAGCGTCCCCTGGACCCAGAGGGCCTCTCCAAATGCTGCAGCACTGAGGAGGGGCCTGTCTCGTGGTCTTGCCTTCCTGGTCAGCCTGGTTAGCAGGCTTGTAAGCCCTCCCACATTCTCCTCTCCTCCTCGCCTCTTCCTTCACCAGTGTATCTGGCTTTTTTCCTTCCTAAGGAAGATGTGGTGTACACAGGCGAAAGAGCATGTCTTTTAGGGCACACAGGATGGCTTTTCACGTTTGTTTAGCCTGAGTAACCAGGTCAAGACCAGGAGTGTTGTTTTTCTAGTTCCCTGAAGGTGGCTCTCTTGTTCACTTCCACATCAGCTTCCCAACCCACACTGCCCATCCTGGGGACACTCACCCTTCCGGCTTCTATTACAAGAAATCTCTCCTGTCCCTGCAGCTCACACATGTGGAATCACAAGGCACATGTGCTCTCAGGTCTCAGGTCTGGCTTCCTACACTAGACATTGTGCATTCAAGATCCATCCATGCTGTTGTATGTAGCAATCTTGGGCTTGCTGGTTTCTTTCCTTGCTGTACAGCTGTATTAGGGGTCTCTAGAGGAACAGAATATAATAAAGAGATTTATTAGGCAGGCTGATGGGATCAGAAGCAGCAGAGTCCCACTGGCCATGTGAGGGATCAGAGGCTGAAGAATCAAAGCTGACTGACTGCATGCCGCATGGAGAATCCAGTAGCACAGTTGAAGGCCTGGAAGCTCATTGTTGAATCACCGGTGTGAGTCCGTATTGGAACCTGGAGAGTCTGCTCTCAAATGCTGAAGAAATCTCCAAAGGCAATGGCAAAGAAGGGAGCCCCTCCGTAAAGGGAAACACTTCCTTCTTTTCCTTCCTATTCTATCCAGGCTATAAGCCTATTGGTTGGTGACAGCCACATCCGGGGTGGGTCTTCCCCCATCAGTTTGCTGGCCTTCATGTCAATCATCTACAGACACACTCAGAATTTACTAATCAGTGAGGCCAGTCTTACCCAAGTCAAATTGACATTTTGTAAGCAGTGGTTACAGAGGCCCTCCATTGTAAGGTTGTACCACAGTTTCTTCATCCTACTGTTAGTGGACCTTTAGGTTGCTTCCAGTTTTTTTCTATTTAATATAATGCCACTGTGAACATTCTTGTATGTGTCTTCTGATGAACCTAAGTGTTTTAATCTCGGGAATATGCCCAGTAGCTCATGGGGAATGTAAATCCATGGCTTTAACAGATATTGTCAAACAATTTCTCCAAGATGTTGGTTACCTAAATAACAACTAGAGATTCTCTGAGGAATGACAGCATTTGTTAAGGAATAATAGAACGCTGCAGTAGGAAGATGTGTGCCATAGTAAACAATGAGCAGCGTATTGAAAGGGTTGAGGCAATGGGAAGTTTTATTTTTTTGGTTTTTTTGGTTTTTTAAATTTTTATATTTTTTGGTACTGGGGATCAAACTCGGGTCCTTGCGCTTGCGCAGCAGGTAACAAAACCACTGAGCTAAATCCCTGGCCCCTTATTTTTTGTTTTTTGTTTTTGTTGTTTTTGGTTTTCTTTTGGTACCAGGGATCAAACTCAGGACCTTGTGCTTGTGAGGCAGGTGCAACTCCACTGAGCTAAATCCCTGGCCCTGGGGGGTGTTTTTTAAGACAAACATTAGGAGAACTACACAAGGTATTTTGTGATAATGATCCTTGGCCTCAAGGATTAATACAGATGAAAGCAGTCTGAGGCTGGACAGTCAGGTGCTGGGCAGATGTCCTTGTAGAAGTACTTTTTGTGCAAAGCTGTGGTCCTGGCAGTCTTTTGTGAAAGTGACTCTCAGGCGATCAAGCACGAAAACTCTTCTTTCATTACCTTCCGACCTTCTCTTTTATCTTTTTATCAGGGTTTATGAGAAAGACTCCAACTCAATTCCGAGCCCTCTCACAGAGCTGTAGCAACTTACACCCTCATCAGCCACAAGAAAACATGCCACGTCCTTACCACAGATGGGTTTCTCTGTCCTTGTCACTTTCGACATTTTGGTCCAGGGGCAGGTGGCCCCTAGTGACTACTTTGATTTCCTGATGACTAACGGTATCAAGCCCTTTGGCATCTGCTTATTGGCCATTGTGTTCAAGATTCTTGCTCATTTTAACAAACATTAGTTTGCAGTCCTTTTCATTAGGGTTTGTAAGAGTCCTTTATATATCACAGCACAAGCCATCTGGTGGCTAGAAGCATTGATGCTTCCTTGTGAATCACCCTTTTGCTCTCTTAACATTTTCTTTCGATGAAAAGAAGTTTGTAACTGCATTACATTCCAATTTCTTCTCTTTTCTATTGTGGTTAGCGCTTTTATCATCCTGTTTTAAAATCTCTGCCTAACCAAAATCATTTCTTTGTTTTTTTAAAAAAAGACATGAGTTAGGGTCAAAATTCATTTTCTCCATTAAGATTTCCATATAGCCCAAAAGGTATAATTTATTATTATTTTTTACATTTCTCATTGTTTTATTGAAAAGACCCCTTCTTTTCTGCCTCGATGGCAGAGGTACCTGGGCACCTGCCTGAGTCTCCCAGTGCATAAACATAGCACACCCCTTTATCTGTTTAGATTTTTTAAATTTCAGAAATACTTTGTGGTTTTCAGCAAGTCTTCCACACTTTGTAATTAAAATCTTATTTTGAGTCTTTTGATGTTTTAGTGAATGATATCAAAAAAATCTTTACTTTGCAGTTACTTTTTGCTAGGATAGCAATACAATAGTTTTTGTTTTGATGTGGTTTTTTTTTTTTAATTGGCTTGTATCCTGTATCCCTGCTACGTTCACTTCCTAGTTTTAGTAGCTTCTTTGTCTTTGGATTTTCTACATAATTATGTTGGAGAAAGAAGCAGACCAACCTCAGGGGGAGTGATTTCCTAGAACTCACAGAACCTGCATCCTGCAAAGAAAAGAAACAAAACAAAACCAACAAAGGGGAAAGCCTGGGGAAGAGTAGACTTGAGCTTCTAGGAGTCTCTCCCCGAGGTCACTTAGGACTCTACCCACCTGGGACTCTACCTGGGCCCAGCCATATACCATATGCAGCCTCTATGGCAAGTACTAAAATTCTAGACTTTCAGAAGGAAAAGCTATCGTGTTTGTAGCACTGTGCTTAGACACACTGAGCTGCTCTACCAACTCAAGTGAGAAAACCTCTTAAACTCCATTCCTAGAACTGCCTTCCAGGTGAAGCCTTCCCCAGGCAGCAGTGAAGGCCACCACATGGACTCTTCTGCATAACCGTGTGGATTGTACTAATTCGCTTATTTCTTTTTTTTTTTTTGGTACTGGGGATTGAACTCGGGTCCTTGCACTTGCGCAGCAGGCGGCAAAACCACTGAGCTAGCTAAATCCCTGGCCCACTAATTTGCTTATTTCTTATCAATCTCTATGTCTTATATTTCTTGCTGTATTGAAATCTCTAGGATCTCCAAGGTCATGATAAGCATAAGTGGTAATATTGAACATTTTTGCCTTCTTCTTAATCTTGCAAAAAAGAGAGTCCTACATCCCATCGGTACATATGAAGCTAACGGTCGGTTTTCTATGGATGTCTTTTATCAGATTGAGAACATCTTGCTCTGCCCCCAGTTTGCTGTGAGTTTTATCATGAAATGGTGTCTCATTTTGTCCAAGTTTTCTCCATCTACTGATATGATCAAATGGTTTTTACTCTTTATCTTGTTAACATGATGAATTACACCAATTAGTTTTCAAATTTTCAAGCAACTTTGCAATCATCAAATTCACCCCACTTTGTGATACAGCATTTGCCTTTTGAAGAATTCCAAGGTTCGATTCGTTAATATCATACTGAGGAGATTTTGCCATCAGATTGGACTACAATTTTCTTTTTTAAAATTTCTTCTTAAGGCTATGTTTCAACTGCTATCCTGACTTTCTAAAGTGAGTTATGAAGTGTTCTCTCATTCTCTATGGTAAGAGCAAATTTGTGTAAAATTGGTATTATTTTTTAAGGGACTAGTGGAATTCATCAGTCAGTTCAATCAGGTCTGGAATTCACTTTGTCAGAATATTTTAATATTAAGAATTCAATTTCTTTAATAGACATAGGGCATTCAGATTTTCAGTTTCTTCTTAGGTTTGGACACATTATGCTCCTCAAAGCATATTTCCACTTTGTCTAAGCAATCAGACTTGGTGGCAGTGAGCTGAGACACTGGGGAACAGCTGGGCTCCTCGTCCTTCTCCGAGTCTGTCCTGTGTTGCTGATGTCCACCATCTGAAAACCACTTCAGACACATTGTTCAGTATTTACCTTGTTTCACTCTATCAGAATTTTTTTCCTTTCTTTTCCTCACAGTATGGGAACAACTCAAGAGGCAGAACAGGATGAAACTTCAAGTGTGTTCCCTGGAGGGAGCTGCCACACATGCCTCTCTCTGGGGAGTTTGGTGCTTATGTCACCTCGATGGGGACAGGGTCTCCTAACCCCAGCCACTGCCGCCGCCTCCTCCTCCTCCTCCTCCTCCTCCTCCTTCTCCTCCTCCTCCT
>NW_004624767.1:16112489-16137379 GCF_000247695.1 Heterocephalus glaber | reverse complement strand
TTTTCTTTTTAAGCAATTTGACACTTTTTCCTTTTAATTTTTCTTCTTCCTTCTTCTTCTTCCTCCTCCTCCTCCCCATCCTCCTCCTCCTCCTCCTCCTCCTCCTCCTTCTCCTCCTCCTCCTCCTCCTCCTCAGAGGGCTGTTGTGGGAAAGACAAATCACACAGCCAGTGACCTGTGCTCTGGTGCACTGAACACAGTGCACCTTTATTACTGCTGAGTGCTGGAGGAGACTTAGTGGCACCACTCTTCTTGGGCACATCTCTTTGTCCACAGGTCCCCTGCTTGCTCTCCTGACACCCAGAGTGTGAGATCTGGATTCCAGTCACAATACTATTCCCATGCCATTCTCTGAGTGACAAGAACTGTATGTGAAGCTTCTGATGGACCAGTTCACAGGCAGTGGCTAGACTCTCCTCCTGAGGAGGGACCAGGGGACACAAAGCTCAGTGCTGCAGAGCTGCTTACTTCCTCTCAAGGCCTGCACAGTACACTACAGGAAAAATGGCCCTGAACAACCCCTTCACTCCTCACTTGGCTGAATCTGGCCTAAATTGGGAGAAGATTTTTCTCCTGTTTGGGCCAAGAAACGGCCCTGTGTGGTATCCTTCCCCTTGTCAAATCCCTGCTGAGAACATCTTCTAGGCCACACTGCCTTTCCATCCTTCTAGGCCTGAACTCTCAGCCCTTGTCAGCCACAGGGCCAGGCCTGATGGCCCCCATGTCTATTCCCTTGCTCCAGGGTCTTGGCCTGTGACTTCCTTCTCTAGGGGCTCCCCCACCTCATACATGGACTGTAATACGGCTGTCCATCTGAGCCAACACTGAACCAGTTCTCTTCCGGCTCAGTGGTAATTCTGGATGTGAGCATCTGCCAAGCCACGTCCACCAGGCTGCACTGGCAAAGGACACAGGCAAGGATTCTGGGCTGTGGCATTGGATAGCCCACAGAACAGGAATAGCAGGTCTCAGTCTGTACAGTTTGATGCTTTGCTCACCTATTCCTGGCTCTGGCACATGCAAGGCTCCAGAGCGGCTGAAAGTGTATGTGTCCTTAGTTGAGAGTGACCGTCTCCTTCCTGCCAGGGGAAAGATCCTTGGGCCCTGGGCCTGACTTCCACGTAAGGCATGGGTTCTGCCATGGGAGGGACATGGAGACAGCAGCTTTCCTTTTAAGACAAAGAGATGGCACCAAGAACACAGCTGAGAGAGAGACCTGCAGAACCTCCTAGTGCTCCCTTGCACAGGAACACAGCGAGCTCACCAGGGTCGCCACAGCCTCTGGCCTAGAGCACACAGAGCCTGGGGTGTGGTGGATCTGTGACTATCATCCTACCTCCAGGGATGTCTCCAACAGCCATATTCTGTCACCAGCCAAATGGTTGCAAGGGCAAGGCCGTATATTATGGTGTCATGTGCAAAAGACTGAAAAAACGGAAATAAGTTATGCAAATAAATAGGGGCAGGTGAAGTGGAGCCATGCAGTGGAATATTAGGAGGCTCTCAAAAAAAACGGGGCAGCTCTGAGGTGGAATAACGGGGACGCATTTTTCAGAGAGGAAGGAGAGTGCAGAGCAGCAGAGCAAGCAAGTTTCCGTTCCTGTGCCACACGCAGGTCACACTGCGCTCTGAATCTGCACAGGAATCCGCAGCAGGGATACATAACCCCTGGTAGCTGCTAGGCACAGGGGACAGGAGCTGGTCAGCCCCGGGCCAGCAGAGGCCACAGTACCTGCTTGTTGTTGGGGGTTTTTTTAGTTAACTTTTTATTTTGAGATAATCTGCACACGTGTGTAAGAAGCACTGCAGAGAAATTCTGCTCCCCGCAGTGGTAACAACATCAGGGTATCCACACTGATACAACCCACCAAGCTTAATAGAACAAGTGTCCCTGTGTCAGTGATACTTGTGTGTGTGTGTAAAATGCTGTGCAAATCTGTGACACACGCAGATACGCATATGCATCCTGCAGTCACCCTATAGAGTTGATCTTTACCCCAAAAACCTTTTACTTCAAAGACTCATCCTCCATGCTTCTAGTTATCTCAAATCTGCTCCACGGTTTTATGATTTTATTATTTGGAGAATTTTAGAGAGATGGAATTATCCAACATTCCTTGCTCGACATAGTTCCATAAAGATCCTTCCAAGTGGCGGTGTGGATCGGTGGTTGGTGCCTGTGTATTGCTGAGTAAGAGTCCGTACTCTGGACATCTGTTGAGCCATTGGAAGACTCCACATTGTTTCCAGCTTTTGCTGAGTGTGAACTAAGCAGCTATGAGCATTCACTACAGGTTGGGAGTGAGCAAGCATTTTTGTTTCTCTGGGATAAGTGATAAGAGTATGATCACTAGGAACCTATTTTAAAAGTTACGAGTGAAAAATAGTGCTGTGTAGAAACTAAGCTGGCCCATGGGCCACGCCACCTGCTCTGGAGCCAGCTGGCCTCCTCCTTAGCCTCCTCCACACCGCTGTTCTTAGCGTTATCTCTCACCCCTGACTTGCCATGTCCCTCTCCTACAGCACAGCCCCTGGGACCTTCACAGACAGACTGGAGGGAGAGCAAGGGAGGGTCTGCAGCCAGAGCCACAGACCCCAAGGACACAGGGTCCTCACATCCCCTTTCAGCCACCCACGGCCCTGGCCATAGTCACCCTTATTCAATTCTTCCATCTGCTGCTCCTCAGGCCTCGCTTGCTGAGTACAATCGAGTATCAGGCCAAGGAGCAAAAGCCACCAGGAGCCCCAGAAGGGATGTTCCCCCAGTGCAGGGCCTGGGTTCTGCAGGGCGGTTCTGAGGAAGTTTGCCAATGAGAGTGTTCGAACCCAGGATCATGCACAGCTAATTTTCATCCCTTCCATCACCAGAGAAACTGAACAGTTTTCAGATCCTCACCGGTCACTTGTATTTTAAAACTCCTACTTATGTTTTATGTTTGCTTTTATAGTGTATGAAAACGTTTTATTACTTAGAATTAAATTTCACACTTACTGAAACAATTCTGTAGTTTAGAAATTGATTAATTTGTATCAACCACAAGAATGCTTCACAAAGGAAAAATATGAACAGAATAAACAGCAAAGGTATTTCTTAAAACTTCACAATAAATTTTATTTTTAGATGACAAATAGTAATTGTTCAGTCATCTCTCAGTAACCTTAGGGGATGGCTCCCAGGACCTCAAAGATACCAAAGCCTATGGATGCCTGAGTTCCTCATGGAAAATGCTGCCTTACTTCCATGGAGCTGCCAGGCATCCTCCCATATACTGCAGATCATCGCTAGATGACTTATAATACATAATTCAATGTACATGCTGTGCAAATCGTTAACACTGTGTTATTTAGTAAACAATGATAAGATAAAGGTTTGTACTTTGATTAAGTCCAGGATTGGTGGGACCTGTGAATTTAGAACCCCGAGGTGTGAAGGGCTGCCTGAATACTTATGGAGTACAGTGTGTTCAGATGTGTGCAATGGCTAACTCTAGCCAATGTACATACTCTCACCTCACTTACTTTTGTGTGTGTGCTGAGAATGTTTAAATTCTACTCTTAGCAATGTTGAAATGCATAACAACTATTATTAACTATGGTTACCATGCTGTGCAGATCTCAAAAACGTACCCTCCTGAGCCAGGCATGGTGGCCCAGGCTTGCAATCCCAGCACTCTGGGAGGCTAAGGCAGGAGGATCATGTGTTTGAGCCTAGCCTGGGCAACTTAGTGACTTAGCAAGACCTGGTCTCAAAATAAAAGTGAAAAAGGTCACTTGCTGGCTGTGTCATTTGAGACGGTTGCTCCAGACCCCAAGCCTCAGCTTCCTGGGATGATCAGCCATTCTGTCACAGGTGGTGTATGTGATCTGCCAGCTCCACCAGGGACAGAGTTGAGCGTGTCACAACTGCTGATTCCTCAGTATCCCAAAGGCGGCTCAGAAAGCCAGCTGAGGGGGCATTTTGTGGCCTATTGCTGCAGACAACAGAGTGGATCCTATGGCCTGAGTTGTTTTGCAAGGATGGGGGTTGAGAGACATCCTGTTTCCATTTCCCTGTAGTATAATGGCACCTCTGAGTGTCCGCACACAGTCTTGCACTGGGCCTGTCTTAGGGCTGTTAGATGGCTGGTAGGCATAAGGAACAGGGAGGGCCTTTTGTCAGAAGGCAGTGACCACCACAAGGCACAGCCCTGCTGGCCCTGGCCAGAGGGCCCACTTTGGAAGAAAGGCCAAGCAGCTTTCCCAAGCCTGGGGCTGTGGCTCCTGGGAACTGAGTGTACTTTGTAATTGGCAGTAGCAGAGGCTGCCATGATCTAACTTCCTATGTATCTGACCTCACCTTGTCCCTCTTCAGAGGGAAGAGTCCGCTGTACCTGCCAGTGAGCAAGGCGGACAGGCCTGGAGCTGGTGGGAGGGGACAGCAGGCTGTGCATTTGTGGGACATTTTGTGCAAGTGCAGATGAGACACAGCCTGCTAAAGGAGGCTGTTGCAGACAAAACACACACACACACACACACACACACACACACACGCACACCACAAAAGCAAAACCAAAACAACAAGAAACACCTTGGCCAAATGACAGAGGCAGTGCTAAAGTCCAAAGTTAGGCAGTAGGGCCCAGCCTTCTTAAAAGGACTTTACTCAGTATCTGAGGGAAAAGGAGGCATAAGCAGCATGTACCCAACAGATTCCTGGGACAGCCCCAAACCCTGCACATATTCTCATAGGAAGGGCTCAAAGTCAGCCTGGGTGGGGCCCACACCTCTCTAAAGGAGGGAGACAGCTGGCCATGCTGAACCAGTTCTGACTGTGCAGAGCAGCCCTGTTCCCCGCCTCCCTCCCCGGGGCCTGGGCAGGTGCTTGCAGTTTGCTTTACTCTCTAGTTTTTCCAGGAGTAAGATAAGCCCAAGCCCAGCTCGGCTCTCTGGCTTCTCCATTCACTTGCTGGGGGCAGAGCCCCAAGCAGGGGTTTCTCCCTTTGACCCCATTTCCCCAGCCCAGCAATAGTGTAGCAAAGCACTGGTGTGTGTGTATGTGTGTGTATGCGTGCACACGTGGGTGTGTTTCACCTGAATTCCCAGCAAGTACCTGGGTCCCCTTCTGCATCCCATAGCACACCCCTGAGGGATTGGCCAGGCCATCCAAGACCCAGAAACCACACCGTCATTTATTTGAACAGGGAACATTTAATAAAAGAATCATCAGCTGTGCATGGGAATTGCGTCCAAAGAATTTTACAGAGTATCCTGAGGTTGAGGGCACTGTCCCTGGTAAGAAACACTCTAAAGGGTGGGACTCCTTGCTGGAGAAGGTTCAGCCAAGGCCCTTGGATGATGACATCCTCTGGGCCATTTGTGCTAGAATCTGTGCCTTGTACAGGGTAAGCTGTGACACCTTGTGCAGAGCACATGGCTGAGGCACTGAGTGGTGCTCACAGGGAGCTGAGCCCTGCCCCCAGATGTCGCCATGACACACCCCTGGCAGTCAGCCGTGCAGTAGGAGCAAGAAGGAAACAATCACCAACCCCATTCTCCAGCAAGTGTCCCTCAACACCCTCTGCTAACTCACTGTGTGCTCTTCAAAGGAGCACTGTGCCAAAATCCCAGCCCATTATGACAGGGCAGGTGCCAAACGGCAATCTGAACAACTTACACACCTCATAGATCCCACTTCTACTTTTATTTAGCAAGAATAAGTACAGTACTAACCACAGGGAGCCGGAAGGTAGCCTGGTGAGCATCAGATGCTCCTTTGTCTGGGCAGTGTGGCACCCTGCACTTCTGATATAAAGAAACTGTTACAAAAGGGCCATTCCAAGTGACCAGGTCACCTTCCTGCCCTTTCTGCTGGTGGGAAGGCCCCTGGTGTAAAGTGAGAATTCCCCTGAGGAAGGGGGACAGGAAAAAGCGCTAATATCAAGTGGACACCTGCCAAGTGCCAGGCTCTTTCCGTTTTATAGATGAGGAAACCAAGGCTCTGGAGGGTACATGCTCCCATCGTCCAGCTCCACATGCTTTTTTACAGCCTGTCAACCCTGAGGCTGCTGAGGGACAGTTCCTTAGAAGATGCCAGGCAGCAGGCGGTAGGGCACGGTGGCAGTGTAGCGTACCCAGTCCCTGCCATACTTGCTGGCACAGCGGTGTTCATCTCGGAGGCAGCGATGGGTCAGCAGGATGGTCATGTAGATGATATAGAAGTAGGGCAGGAGGTGGCCCCCGCCACAGGCCAGGCAGTAGGCCAGGCTGCCCATCAGGTCACCAGTGTAGTTGAGGTGGCGGGCCACACCCCAGAAGCCTGACACCAGCAACTTACTGTGATGCTTCTGGCCATCAGCCGATGTATACGTGCACTCAATGGCCTTGGGTTTCTGGCCCCAGATGAGGCAGCGCCCATCTGTTCTGCGGAACAGGTCCTTCTGATGGTTGGCCATGCGGAAGATGTAGTAGCCCAGGAGGCCGAGCACCAGGACACCCACGGCATGAGGGGTGGAGAGCTGCACAGGGTGGTACACTAGATACAGGCCCTGGGAGGTGAGAAGGACATGGTGAAGATTGGCCATAGCACATAGTGAGTAGGAGCAACTCAGGAGTCCAGGGCATGTCCTGGCACAGTCTCCTACTCTCATATATATATACATACACACATACATACATATAGTGCATAGGCTCCTCAACTTACAATGGGACTAAGTCCTAATAACCTCATTGTAAGTTGGAAATAGGATAAGGTAAAAAAATGCATTTAATAGCTGGTATGGTGTCGTACTCCTATAATCCCAACACTCTGGGAGGCTGAGACAGGAGGATTGCAAGTTCAAACCCAGCGTGGGCAACTTAGTAACAACCTGTCTCAAAATAAAAAAGGGGCTGGAGACAACTCATTCAATCCCTAGTGACATACACATAGACACAGATACACACACACACACACTCACATGCCCAGCATTTAATACACCTGACCTTCTGACCATCCTAGCACACTAGAGACCATGGCTGTTGTCACCCCATGTGCTCATGTGGCTGACTGGGATCAGCAGCAGCTGCCTCAGCCCAGCACTGCATATTATAGCACCATCCCGGGATAAGGTTAAAACTCAATATTCCAAGTACATTTGCACTGAATGTACATCACTTTCACATCATCATAAAGTCAAAAAATTATTAAGTTAAACCACCACAAGTTGAAGATTTTCTGTGTATCATATACAGTACAAATGTGAAATACATAACATGATACTAGATATAAAATGTAATGTAAATATAACATGGTGATGGTCAGTTTCAGGTGTCCACCTGGATAGGCCACTGTATCCAGATATTTGGTCAAAAACTAGTTGTTGTGAAGGTCTGTTTGGATGAGATTAATATTTAAAACAGAGCAGATAATTCCCCATAATGTGGGTAGGCCTCAGCCAATCACCTGGTAGCCTTAAGAGAAAAAGACTAATCTCCTTCAAAGAGGGAACTCTGCCCACAGACTGCCTTCCAACTTGAACTGCAGTGTCACCTCTTCCCTGGGCCTCCGGGCTGCTGTAAACATTGGGAACCTGCCAGGCTTCACTATCACATAAGCCAAAAAATAAGTAAATCACACTCATGCACACACATACTCTTCCTCTTGATTGTTTCTCTGGGGAATCCTGATACAAATATAGTATGAAAAATGTACATATTTAATGTGTGCAGTTGTCTCTTGGTATTTATGCATGGGAGCTGGTTCCAGGACAACCCTCAGATTGCAAAATCCATGGGCGCTCAAGTTCTTCATATAAGGTAGCATAGTATTTGCACAGAACCTACAAACACACTCGTGTATTCTTTAAACCACTTCCACATGACTTATACTCAATACAGCATAAATCCTATGCAAATAGTTGTTACACTATATTGTTTAGGGAAAATGACAAGAAAAAAGTCTGTACATGTTTAGTGCAGATGCAATTTTTAAAAATACAAGTATTTTCAATTCATGGTTGGTATGGAGCCTGTGGATACAGACACCAGCTGTCTACAAGGCCTGGGCTGCAGCAAGAGTATGTAAGATCTCTTGCCACAGGTTCACAAGCCTGGAAACGGAGCCCACAGAACCAGAACACCAGCGAGACTGCAGCCAGCCAGGTGGAAAAACAAGGCAGGCTAGGTAGCTCAGAGCCTCGAGGGTCTGCAGTCTTATGGGCATGGGGCTGCACGTGGGCCCTGAACCCCCTCACACAAGTAGCCAAACCCCTCACCCTTCTTTGCTGGCTCACATCTTGAGCAGCTGGTGGATTCCCACACTGGTTTTCTTCCCTCCCATAGAACCTGTCAGGCATCTCTCAAATCTTCAGGTCTGCTATTATGGAGTGGCAAGGATTTGGTAGCCAGGCCTCTCACAGCCCCCTCTGCCTCAGGGACCCAGGCAGCCCTGCAGGGTGCTGGCAGGTCCCAGGGGGTAAGAATGAAGAGCCCAGATGAGTGACCACACTGGCCACCCCACAGCTCCGTCCGGCCCGCATGGGGGTTGCCTGCCTTGGCTTTGCAGAGATGACCAGGGATGTGCTCTCGGTTCCCTCCCCTGACTGATGGTCCCACCTAGGGGCAAACCCAGGTCCCTCTGACACCCCAAGCAGACTACAGACTGAATGGCTGGACTTATGGTGGAGTGAAAGCTACCCACAGCCATTCTAAAAGCTGATTACTCTCGGTTCAGTGCCCAGCACATCACGTGAGGCTGGCAACATTCAGAACAGGCTTTGTGTTAGATGACTCTGCCCGGCTGGGAGCTAAGGTAGGGTTATGGTGGGCAAGGTCAAGCTATCACTGCTGGGTTTTTGCTTTTTGATATTTTCAACATATGAAGGGTTTTGAGGACATAAGCCCCCCTTAAGTTGAGGAGCATCTGTGGTACACAAACCCTTCCCTTCTTCCTAAAAGCGGGGCAGTCCATGGACAAAGGTTTCCGTAAGGAACAAAGCTTAGCATGTGGTACAGTGTCTGCTCAAGGTCAATATGGGGGAGCCTGAGGACTAGGGTCCACAGACCCAGCCACCACATCCTAGAGGGACTTGCTCTGCCACTCTGGCCCGCCTCACCTGCAATGTGTACAGGTATGGCAACCACACACAGTCACCCCAGCCCAGGTACCAGCCAAAATGGTCATGGCAGATGTCAATGGTCTTCAGGTACCAGGTTTCGTTCCAGAAGAAGTCCAGCACATAGATGCCCTGCAAGACAGGAGTGCCATTACCTCAGAGCTGTTCCTGCACTCTCTGCCATGCCTGTGACATGGGGAGTCCCTGTCCTCAGAGCCTGCATTCATCAGAGGACAAGCAGGGCCGCATATAGTCAGAAGGGCTTTTGCTTCTGGGAGGCAAAGCCCAGCGCCATGGAGCTCCGAGCACAGCAATGGCTCAGGGCAGGAGAACTTGGGAAGTGCCCAAGGATGTGGCTCCAAGTGCCACAGTCCATACAGCAGAGAAACCCATTGGCTGAGAGATCTGCAGTTTGCCCCATCAACTGCCCCTTAGCACCATGAACACACAATACATGGCTGCATGACCAGGTGACTGTTGTGCCTCCCCAGGGCCAGGAGACTGACATCCACTCACACAGGTGGACAAAGGTGAAAGTGAGTCCCTCTCACCACTCCTCACCCCTCAGAGTGGGACCTTGTGGAGCAGACACTGCAGAGGCCATAAGCTGTGACTGGCTGGGACCTTCCAGAGAGACCAGAGCCGTGCAGGTGTGCCCTGGCCTAAAAGGGTGAGATCCTCCACATGGTACTCTTTTTCAGAGAGGGAGCAGCACCCTAGCACAGGACCTGGGATGGGTCCATGACGTCCACACACAGGCTCTGCTGTTCAGGTCTCAGGTGTGCTGGGCACTTTCTCAGGTGTGGTGGGCACTTAGCCCAGCAGGGCTGATCCCCAGACTCCTGTGGCCATTGGCCCCCTGCCATGGCCGTTCCTTCTTCCTGGGACAGAAGGAGCCACAGAGGAGGAAGACCACAGGAGACCACATGGTGGCTGCTCCAGAAGAGAAGGCCCTTCATCATCCACTGGATCACAAACTCAGCGAGGCCCAGCCCTGGGTGTCCCACCCAGCCTACATCTTCAGGTCCTGGAGAAGCACCTACCACAGGCCACCCACATACCAGAGTTTCTGGAAGGTGTAGATTCACCCCTACTCAGACCCACCTCTGCAGTCCACCCCCAGCCCAGCATCCAGGTCACCCTGCCCAGGCCACACCCTCAGTCTCCTGACTGGCTTCCTTCTCCCACCCAGATGTGCCCACTCAGCAGCCAGTGACCTTTCTGGACATCCCATGCCATTACTGTCCTGCTTGGGACTCCTTCCCAGGGTCTCACTGCTTTTGACAAAAAGATGAAACTTCTAAAAGGTCCCGGATAGCCAAGCCCTGAGCTCTCAAGCTCTCTGCTCAGGACACAGGCCTGTCCTCAGTTTCCCAGACTTGCTGTCTCTCCCAGTACAGGGGCTCTGCACAGGCCACTCTTCCTATCTGGAGCACCTTTCCTACTTCCACTCCTTACCTGGGAACCCCTGTGCCCAGATCCCACTTGAGTATAATCCCCAAAGGAGACCTCCTCAGACCAGGCTGGGCTGTGCTGCATCCACCTGTCCCTTCCTGCTGGGCATGCAATGACGGATTCTTCCGCCACAGACTGACTGTGAGGCCCAGGAAGGGGTGGACTCTGAACAGTAGGGGATTAGAGATCAGGGAATTAGTTGGCTTTTGGGTTTTCCTACTGGGCAGGCATCAGAGCTGCTCTACTCTGGCTGCAAATGGACTTTACCTGCAGGATGTTGACCAGGACCATGGAGTTGGTCACCTGGCCATACAGCTCCTGCTGCTTCGCTGCGAAGGACAGGTTGATGAGGGTCCACGCCACAATCCCAGGGCGTCCATTGAAGAACAGCTTGAAGTCAAACCACTTCCCGATTCGAGGGTTAAACTCAATGCCCATCATGTAGTTGTAAAAGAAGTTACCTGTGAATTTGCTTAAAAATAAGGGCACAGATACACTTGGTGAGGAATTCCTGCCCCGGGCAACCCAGGCCCCACAGAGTGGGACTCAGTGTCCTCCGATTCCCTCCCTCACTGACTGCACTGGGTGCTTTGCGGTGCCATGGATGTCAACAATTATAAGCTTTACTCATCAGCGATTCATAACATTAGCACAATAGCCAAACTTGTCTTTCTGGCTTCTCTATTCCCATGATACGTAGAGACAGGTAATGACTTGGCCAGCTTCAGCTATATTCTTCCCAAGGCAGGAGAAACAACCAGACATTTAGGAAGGACGTTTCCCAGATTCAGGCAAGTTCTATCCACCTCCTCCTTCAAGGGCTTTCCACCCTCCCATCCCAGGGCATCAGACACAGGTCAGGGCGAAGGCATTCACTTTTCTCTGGGTTTGACCAGATACTAAAGGACGTACCAGTCTTTGGCATTGGTGGGGAAAAGGTAGCCCTTGACCATGGCAAATGTGGACACAGTATAGCCAAGGATGTTGGCACACCACAGAAGTGGGATCCAGTTGTCAAAGATGATGGTAGGTGAGAACCAGAACAGGAAGTGGGAGTTAGCAAACCAGAACAGATGTGTGATGAGCCAGGCTTGCAGGCCATTGACCTCGTACTTGTTGACAATCCCTGCAGAGGGAAGGTTTAAAAATCAAAGCACTTTCCTGACCTGGGTCAGGTCACTTGGCCTGGCTGTGGTGCCTGGCCCAGGCCCTTGTGGCTCTGTGAGCCTGTCCCCCTGGAACCACCCCAGAAGCTGGTCTGCTCATGCAGCCCTCCCAGGCTGTCAGGCCAGCGGCAGCCCCCATGGCAGATGGAGGGGCTGACTGCTCCTGCCAAGTTCTGGGAGCCTCTGGTTCTCACTGTCCCCAACCACCACTGCCTGAGCAACAGGTCTCCAGCTTGTTAGAGAGGCTGGGCCAGCCAAGTGGGGTAGGCAGAGTGGGGCCTCCCTAAGGGGACTCAGGTTCCCCTTGTGATTGTTCTTTGTGGGCAGAGTTGCAGGTGCGATTCCCACCTGCACCCCCATGTGTGCACAAAGCCAGGCTCCTCACAGGTTCTCAGTGACAAAGAAGGAATGGGGTTGGGTTGGGGCTGGTTTAGGAGGCTGCTGCAGGGAGGGAACTGGGGGTCAGGCAGTTCCCTCCAGACTTGGGGAAGAGGTTTCCAGCCTGGGACAGCCTAGCTGCCACGCCTTACCTCACCTCCAGACCTGGTGTTATGGAAGATTTCCAAGCTACACTGATTTTATCTTGTTAGCAGTCTATGGAATGAATATATGTGGTATAGGGAGCTCAGGACCCAGACTTGAAGGCCCTGGGCAGCACTGCCGAGAGGCCTACCAGCCCACCAGCCCACCAGCCCACCAGCCCACCAGCCTGAGAGCAAGGCCCAGTCCAGGGACAGACACGATGCATGTTACCTGCAGGTGTCACCGCGCCCTCCTGGACTCCTCCCACGTAGCGTGGCAGGAATCTGTGGCAGAAGTCAGGAAGTAACATGTACAGAAGCACCTGAAACACAGGATTTGGGCCCAATGACCGGCAGCCTGCAGAACACAGGTGCTTGTTCTGATCTGGCCTGGTTTTTATCTGCAGCAGAGCAGGAGCACGAGACATCAGAATGTGGCCTTAAGCACCAGAAGAGCTCATGGCTGCTGTGAGCTCGGGCTGCAGGGGGAACAAAGGGATGCATGTGCAGGAAGCTGCTTTACCACTCTGTGCAAAGCCTTCTCCCGGCCATGGCCTCGTGACCCCTCAGGAGAACACACCGGTCCTTCCTTGTCCCCTTCCAGGGGACTGTATGAAAAACTTGAAGAAATAATTTGCACACTATAAAATCCACTCTTGCAAGGCCAGCCTTTGGTGTACTTAGGAGGTTGAGCAACTAGTGCCGCTACCTAGTTCTAGAACTTTCTCATCACTACAAAAGGGGAACCACGTTCCCAGTGGCAGCTGCCTCCATTCTTCCTTCCCCCCGAGGTCCTGACAACCACTGATCTTTTTGTCTGTATGGATTTACCTACTCTGGATATTTCACATAAATGGAATTACACAAGACACATCATCTATGACCAGCTTCTGTAGCTCAGCATAGCACTTTCAAAGCTCATCCACATTGCTGCATGTATCAGAACCTCATTCCTCTTCACACCCTAATAACATTCAGGGATGGATGGAACACTCAGTGTTTAACCAGTCCTCTGCTGATGGAAAACTGGGTTGTTCCCACGCTGGCTTCTGGGAATGTTGCTGCCCCCTATCACTTCTTACCCAAAGCACCAGGAGACCTCAAGGGAAGGAGTCTGAAGCCCAAGAGGTTGGCCCTAGGGAGAAATAGTGGACCCTGGTGCAAAGCCTTCCTTGCACCCGGAGGCCAGATGCTGGGTTCAGACACAGAGCAACTCTGCTGTGTCTGGCCTGGTCCACTGCGAAAGCTGTCCCTTCCTGGTGACCTTTAGACCATGACTGCACAGCTGCATGCTGGGAAACATTAGTCTTGGCTTTGCTGAATAGTATCCCTGTGAGGGCTGAGACCTCCTTCCCACAAGCTAGTGTAGGATCTGGTCCCAACTGTGTATGGGGCTTCCCTGGGCCACCTGTGCCCTCTGGTCCTGTTCCTACTCCCCAGCCTGCCTCAGTAGGGGTGGGCACATTCCCAAACCCAGCAAGGCACCCCTACCTGAGATGCTGACAGGTGCTTGCTGCCCTCTTGCTGACGATGGCACTAAGCGTGTCTGATTCCAGATAACACCCTGCTGGGTGCCGGGAATGTGAAACCCATCCAAGTCAGGACAAAGGCAAGGCAATGTTATAGGCAGGTACGCTCCCCACCACTGTGTCCCAACCACAAGGGTAGGGGACTGACCTGGAAGGTGACCCACAAGGTGTAGATCTTGGCAGCTTTCATTGTCACGGGTAGGGTCTTGGCCCAGATGTCTGCAAGACTGGCATGACCAGTGATTACATCCAGCACAGGGGCGGTCAGAGAACAGCTGTACTGGTCACATGCCATGATGAAGTAGTACACGATGAGGGGTGCAAAGAGCAGCAGGAAGATGACGCTGGCCAGGGAGAACCAGTCCACTTCCCTGCAAGGAGGATGTGGGGGTCAGAGGAGGGCCCACCTGTCCTCTGAACTCACAGGGCACTCGGAGACGCCCTCACATTTGGGACTGTAATTTACACCATCCAGCACCTTAGAAGAATGGGTTGCTGGCTGTTTGTATAAAGCTCCCCACTGCAAGAGGAGCCACTAACCTGCTGCTCTGCTGCCTGCCAGCAGACCAATCTATGGGCAACTGTGCAAAGGCCAGGATACAAATACAGGGACCTTAATGACCACTAAGGCCAGTGGCTTCCTTGGCCCAGCCCCTACCTGCGTGCTCACACAGCTCAAAGTGAACCAAGTGAACCATGGCAACAATGAGGACACCTTGAGGTCCATACCCTCTCTGCACTGTTAGTGATACAGGTGGAGCATCCTTACTCCCAAAATGCTCCAAAATCTCAAACTTTTTTAGCACCAACTTGATGCCACAAGTGGAAATTTCCACATCTGACCTCGAGTGACAAGTCACATTCAGAACACAGGAGCACTAAGAATATGGTATCATGTTACCTTCAGGCTATATGTATAAGGTGTTCGTAAAATATAAATTAATTTTGCATTTACATTTATGTCCTTCTCCAAGATATTTCATTTGCATACACAAAATTTCCAACATCTGAAAAAAATTAGAAATCTGAACCACTTCTCAAGCATTTTCTTGCTTTACATTCCTTTTTAAATTTTTTACTTCATAAAGTAAACCACTGCTTATCTTTCATAACCGACAATAAAAAAGGAATTTAAAAAAACGGGTCTATAACATCCCCAGGGCTGAAAACCTCTAAGACCCCACACCCTTACCAGGCTCGACCCCATTGTCCTTGAGACACAGCGTTGCCATTGGTGATCCTCCCCACGTTCCCAACTTTGGGAGCATTGGGCTGGGATTTTGAAGCCATTGGGTCCTGAGAGAAAGAGAAACTTTGCTCAGATCTTCCCAGAGAAACGATTCCACCTTCCTGCTGCATCCTACAGGGCTTGGGCCTTGTGTTGCTGGCCTCCTCCACACACCTTCTCAGGACCTTGACCCCACAGTAGATTCCAAGTGGGGAAGAGATCCACCTGCCCTCGGCTCTCTCCTGAGCCTGTGATTCGGTCCTACCTGGTCCTCCCATGTCTGTTTTGTTCCCTCTGTCCCAAGTACACAAGGTCTTCACTCATCCTTGAGTACTGATCACCTCGTCCTGGGACCTGCTACTTCCTTGGCTTAGAACACCTTTTCAGGTGGCTTTGTTTAGGACTTACGTAAAGTGTCCCCTCTGAAGCAGACCTCCCCTCACCAGCCAATCGAATGTGATTCCTCTCCAGGTTCCCAGTCAAGGCACATGACCTGTTTAATTTCTGAGCAACTCTCCTTACCATGTAGCATTGTTTTATTTGTGTTTTTATGGACCATCTGTCTCCCTCCACTAGAAGGCAAGCTTCCTAGGGGCAGGCATGATGCCCTACTAACCACTCCACCCCCAGG
Source organism: Heterocephalus glaber (assembly GCF_000247695.1). The sequence continues at coordinate 16,121,778 of NW_004624767.1, read as the reverse complement.
ACCTAGAAGAGTGTTTCTTCTATTGTGTCTCTATTGAGAAGGGTGCCCAATAATCATTCTACCAAAGGAAGGGGGAAGGAAACAGAACTTCTTTAGGTACCACAGCTGCTCTAGATGGTTATAATTTGGAGACTGCAGTAATGCCCTCACTTCCAAAACAAACTCAGTTTATAAAGCTCTAAAATACAGGGGATTTTAAAAAGATTATCTTATACCAGGCACAGTGGTGGACAGCTATAATCCCAGCAATCTGTGAGGCTGAGGCAGGATTGCAAATTTGAGCCCAGCCCAGTCAATTTAGTGACTTAGAACTTGTCTCAAAATAAAAAATGAGACTGGGTTCAATCTCCAGTACCACACACACACAAAAAAAGAGAGATAATCTTGAAAGCAGAGAAAGCCAGGATTAAGCAATATGGTACCCCTGAACTTCTCAAAAGCAAACTAGATCCCAGATGACAATAGTAGAACAATTTAAAACTCTAAGGGAAACTTTCTCAATCTGGGATTCTATTCCCAGGTTAACTATTTTGTTTTCAGTTTTTATTTTTTTATCACTACATGTTTATAGTACATAATGATTACATTCCTCATGCAGAGTTGGTACAGTATATAACACATCTTGATAGGCAGGGACCACACTTATCTGAATGGCCCCCCCACACAGAAAGCTTGGCATAAACAAGAAAAAGGCTCCTGAGAAGTATTCATTCTCTAGCAACTCTGGTTGGGCCAGGTTGCTTTTTTTGCAATACTGGAGACTGAAACCAGGGCCTTCATACTGAACTGTATTCCTCAGATCTTATTTATTTTGAGACAAGTTCTCACTAAGTCACTAAATTGCCCACACTGGGCACAAATTTCTGATTGTCCTCCCTCAGCCTCCCAGAGTGCTCAGATTACAGGCATGGACCACTGTGCATGTCTCCAGTTTGGTTTTTTTGGGGTTTTTTTTGGTACTGGGGATCAAACTTGGGACCTTGTACTTTTGAAGCAGGTGCGGAACCACTGAGCTAGTAAATAAGATACTGAGCCAAAGTGCTCAAGGTCACACTGGACCTGCCCTCCAAGTGCTCATCTAAGACTCAGCTCTCACCTGTACAACCATCAGCACCAGCCAGGGCCCAGAGGGCTCATCCTGGTAAGAATGGCAGAGGCAACTATAAAATCAACAGGCCAGGACGGCCTACAACAGTGAGCCTCAGGGCATTCTGGTTGGCAATCACATAGCAAATCACTGGAGCTCAGTGGCTTTAAACAAGTTTTTCCATCATCTCTCATGGTTTCTGTTGGTCAGGAATTTGGGGAGAGATGGTTTGGATAGCAATGGCTTAGGTCAGGGCTGTAGGGGCGCCTCACAGAGTGCAGTCAGCTCTGTGCTAGGGGCCCTCTCCTGCGGTCTCCTAGGCAGCTGGCTTGGGCTTCTCACAGCACGGTGGCCTCAAGGCAATGAGATCATTACAAGGAGGGTACAGGGAGGGTTCCTCAGGCAACACAGAAGTGTTTTTTCTGACCTGACCTCTGAAGGACAAAACATTACTCCCACCAGACACCATTGCCACAAGTTCACCGTCATTCAAGGGCAGGGGAATCAGATGGGAGTGGGGCAAAGTTTTAGAATATGAGCTTTTGCTGGGGCCCTCCATGGATGATACCACCTGTCACAGACAGCTACTCAGCATCTACCAAATGCCAAGCACCCATTATCTCACTGAAGCCTCATACTCACCTGGAGAATTAGCACTGTTATGCCCATTTTATAGTTGAGGAAGTTGAAGATGAGAGAGGTGGGATAACTTGTTCACTGCTATCAGACCTTCAGGGACAAAGATGGGTCTGGGGGAACTCCACCTTCTGAGACACATTTGGGTGGCTGTGGAGTAAAATCTGGAGTAATGAGGATACTGAGAGCTAACAGGAACACGTTTACTGGGTTGGAACATTACAGGAATAGCAGAAAGTCCAATTCCTGAGGAATGGAAGGGGAATGAAAGACAGAAGGGGCCAGGGATTTAGCTGAGTGGTGCACTGCCTGCCTCACAAGAGCAAGGTCTTGAGTTCGATCCCTGCTGCCAAAAAAAAAAAAAAAAGACATAGACATGTCCTCAACTAGAAATCAAGATAAAAACAATGACACAACTAGAAATGGGCAAAGGGGTGGGAAGCCCCTCTTGTGTGAGGATAGCTTTAGAGGCCAGCCAGCACATAGCAGCAGGAATTTACTCTGGGAAATATATTCAGAGGGTTGCATAAACAAGAAGATGCAAGAACTTCCATGAGTCTGTGTATACATGTGCAATATAATGGAAACAACTAAACGACGATCTGAACAAGAACAAGGTCACTCTACCAGTATCAGCAAGACCCAGCCCCTGCCACGTCACAACAGAAGGGCAAGTCGTCAAATAGATCATTTAAAAGACTATTTTAAAAGCTACACAGCAAAACCTTAAACAGTGTTGCAAACATGGGTGTTTGTTTTTTCTCCATTTTTTCCTTCTTTTTCTAATTTTTTATACATATATTTACATGATAAAATAATTTAAACAATGAAAACTTTTTCTGGGAACATCTGTGGCTCTTATGTGGGTCACTGAGGTCATCTGGCCCCACTACCATACCCACAGTATGGTCAGGCTGGCTTTTGGGGTAACCCTTGGGTTGTTCTCCCCATGCCCCCACCACGGCAAAGCCACTTTTCTAAATGCTCGCTCGGCTCTCCATGTCTGGCCCCATAAAGCTCTGGCCCAAGAGAGCTCTAGCCTGACTCTGGGGGCCTCACTTACCTACAGGGTTGGTGTCCCTGTGGGAAGTGGTGGTTTTTGAGACATTCGGAAACAGGCATGAACCCTACCTGGAAAGAAATGCCCAGAAACCCTGGTCCCTGATTTTTCAAGGTTGAACTCCAGTTAACTGAAGCTACAGAGGTTCTGCTTTTCAGAAGTCACAAAGTATACGCTCACCATAAGAGGAATTTCTAAGTCATTTATGAGGGGAAAATCTTTTCTCTTTCTTCCAATCCATCCCAGGTGTCATTAAACCATCCTGACGTTTAGGGGGAAAGGTGTCCTGCAAGTGGAATGCCTTACTATCCTCCTCACTCCTGTCCCTGCCACCAGCCTGGTAGCCTCCAGAACCTTGGAGCTGTTCAAGCCACCACCCGGCCTCTCTGTCCCCCAAGATGACCCAGTCCGTCACTCCAGCTATCCAATACATATATTTTGGGGGACAATGAGACTATTCAAAATTTCACTGAGAAAGGATTCACTTAGTTGAGCTCAGAAGGAAAAGGCCTACCTAGGGTAACAGGTGGGCCATGGTGCACCCCACTCCCTGAGCACCGGCAGCTCCTCGCCTGTGAGCTGGACCCTCGCCCTACTGCGCGACCCTCCCTCACCGGCCCATGGGCTCCAGCTAACCTGAGCGCGGGTCCACCTCATACCTGCTTGCAGGCGCCCCCTGCCCCCCTAAACAGCCATCCCGGTCCTACCCGACGCACACGACCCCCACCTGCGTACACGGACGCTGGTCCGTGCGCCTACTCCGCTCCGGTGGACAAAAGCCCGCTGCAGGCCAGAAGCCAATCTCTCCACCTTGTGTGAGCCCGAGGCCCCGCCCCCAAGATGACGTTTACGATAGACGACCAATCGGAGGCTGGTCCTGTGCGGTCGGCGGCCCTGCACCAGGCGATTGGACTCGGAGTCTGAGCGGACCAAGGGCCCGCCCCACGAGCCACTCGGCGGCCGCAGATACGAGATTGACAGCCCGAGCCCGCCCCGAGCCCCGCCCAGGTCTCTACCCTAGAAGGATGCCGGGTTGTAACCTGGGGCGCCTTGGGATCTGCGCTGGGCGGGACGGGGCTGGGGACTCGGGACAGGACCGTAGAAGCCACGTGGGCTGCTCTGAGAATGCGCCAAGTTAGTACATTTACTGGCAAAGTGGGTGTGAGAATCCTGGTGCCTCAGTTTCTGCCTCTCCAAGGGCTCTTAACATTTATGGAGGATCTGGTGTGTCCAGCAAAGAGCAAAACAGAGGAAATCCCTGCTCTTGGGGCTGACGTTCTGGGGGCAGGGGTGCACATAAGTAAATATAGAGATGGAGGGCGGTGAGAAATGATACCGAGAAAGACAAAGCAGGGTGAGGAGACAGGAGTGTGGCAGAACAGCAGTTTTATGCAGGGGTGTCCTTGGAAGGCTCGCTGCTAGGAGACCTTCCCTGGCTGGGCTGCCCAGGAAGGGACCCAGTGGTGGAGCTTGGGATAGGTCGTTATGAGGGATTACCATGCCAGGATGGGGGAGGGGGAAGCAGTAGGATTGAGCAAAGGGGTAAGTTGAGCCAGAATGCAACCCAGACCGCTTGGGCTGTAGGGAAAAGATCCCCTGAGCCCTAGCCACAGTAACGCCATTTTGTAGTAGGCTGCCATTTAGATGGCCTGTGGGCTCTGCCAGGTGCTGAGGCTGCGTGCCAGACTACAGCAACAAAGTCATTCATCAGCGCCTTGACAGTGTTAGCTGAGACTAGTAGAATTCCTGAGAAGGATGGAAACGGAATACACATAAATACATAATTCTTCCCATGGATTCTGGTCTTCCGGTTTTTTTGCTGTGTGACCGAGAGCCATGTGTAAACAGGAGCTTAGTAAAGGAGAGACTTTGGTAGTTTCGCTGATGGTAGTAAGCCATCTACCACTCTGTAAGTAACTCCTAGTAAATGCATTCACTTGCCCAGCTGGGCTTGTCTGGATTATTCCTTGGTCTGTCCGCAATGTCTCAAACCGGAGGCAGGTGTTTCTTTTACATCTCCTGGAAAATCACAGAACATGGGCCAACCTCATGGTTAAATGATAGTGGTAAGAGAGGCCCTGGGTATTGTCCTTTTGGTCTGGAATGGTCTTGTCTTATGCTCTTGCCTCCATCAGACGTGGGCCAGCCTTACAAAGGGCAGGCATCTGCTGACCCCATAGGATGATGGTGCCAGATACACAAAAATTCAACAACCTTTAGGACAAGTTGATTGTAACTACTCGGTGGTCCAAGTCTATCACAAAAAGAAACATTTTTTGGAACCATGCCCCTGGCTAATGGGAATCACTGGGTTTTTAGCCCACCACAGCAAATCAACAAAAAACTTGCTGCTGTCTTTGCTTTGGAAGCTGTATCTTGGGCACTCTTAACCAATTGCTGGCTCCCTTCACCCAAAGCCCCAATTTGGCTGATGGCCTTCCCTCAACTCCCAATAAACTTTTGCCTGTGTTGGAATGTGTTCTTGTTTCTACCATCTCTGAATCAAATGATGCCATCCTCCTGTATCACACAGATATTCTAATTTCAGCATTCCTTCAATAGTTATTATTAAATTACTGGATTTTTTATTCACTGTGGTATGATTCTGTGCTCTATTGTCCCACTCTTCGCCAAAGGGAGCCCCTTTGTATTTACAATTCTGAGCTCCTCTTTTAGCAAATGCCGGGCAGATGGTCGCAGCAGATGGTCGTGGCTCATGGAGCAAAGTCTTGGTGTTAAAAACTTCCTTTTTTTCTGAAACAACCAAAGAGATCTTCTCTGTCCCAGGCCTGAATTAACCATTGTTGGCTGGAGATGTTTGAGCAGAAACCTGAAGGAATGGAGGGAGCAGCCCCTTTGCACTTGGGGGATGAGAACTTACCCCAAGGGAACATGTTGGGACTGAATGGATGAGCACATATAATATGCTCGTGCTTTTCTAGAGTTTCCAAATTTTCTGTTATGAACAAGCATTAATGTAAATGGAAAGACAGTGGTCAAAGAAGTGAAAATGAGTTAAAATTAGAAGTAGCATTGCAAAACAGAAGGAAAAGCAGTTCTAGCAATAAAGGTAAGACAGTGAATTATTTATACAGGGAAAAAAATTCTTGCCTTTGGTGAGCTGACTGAACAATATGGAAAGAAACTGATAAACGGCTGGTAGAGAATCGAGACAAGAGCCTTGGAGAAGCGATATGCCAATGTTTGTAAAGTTGAATGTCTGCATATCCTATTACTCATCAAAACTGCTGGGGAAATTGGCAACGCGGCGCCAGGAGACCCTTGGAGTTAAAAAAACAAAACAAAACAAAACAGCAGTGTCAGTGTGCATGTTGGCAAAACGCTGCAAATTTATATGCCCATCCGTAATTGGATGGATTAACTGTGTTGTAAACCTGTGATGGAGTGGCAAACCCCTGAAAAGTAATCAAAAGAAAGTAGTTAGCATTATTACAGGGGAAAAAACAGTTTGCAGAAGCACATTAAAGCGTAATTTACAGTTTTTTAAAAGCAAAGCGTCTCTCTTGCTTAGGATTACCGAACACGTGGCTCCCAAGAGATACACGTGGAAGTCAGAGCGCTGCAGGCAAAAGGAGGTGCGGATGCTCACAAGGAGCAGTGCGTGGTGGATTGATAAGTACTGATAATGTATCCCTTTCTTCAGCTGTCTGGCAGGTGCGCCGGTGGGAGTGTTATCAAACAGGATATGCGGAACCCTTCGATTAAAAGGAGCTGAGCTGTCCTGGGCAAACGCGCTACCCCGATTGCCTTGTAAGGGTTGTGGGAAGGGGTGAATAATAAAACAGAGGGGTGGAGCAGCCTGGCAGGCCAGCCCCTTCTGCAGGGCGATGCACTCCCAAACTAACCCGCGGTTCCGAGGCTTCCTTGCTGCGCAGGCGCGTGGTGGAGCTCTGGAAGCCGAGAGGGACGCCTCGTGGGCGGGCCCCAAAGCGGAGGCTCTGCTGCTCCCTACGGAAGGGTAGGCGGGGTTATCGGGGAAAGGACGGGGCCTGAGACTGTGGCTCTGCAGGTCTCTGACCGACCCTCGCTGGGCCCGAGGGCGGGGCGGAGTCAGAGGGGAGAGCCGGAAAGGCGGGCGTCCGGATTGGTGGTCCGGCTAGGAGGACCCCTTCCCCCCTCCCGCGGTTCTCCTGACAAGCTGCTAGGAGACTGCGGCCAGGATGGGTCGGAAAGTGACCGTGGCCACCTGCGCGCTCAACCAGTGGGCCCTGGACTTCGAAGGCAATTTGCAAAGGATTTTAAAAAGTGAGTCTGGGGGCTGGGGATTTAGCTCAGGGGTTCCGGCGCCTGCCTTGCAAGCGCAAGGTCCCGAGTTTGATCCCCGGTACCAAAAAAATAAAAATAAATTAAAAAAATAAAAAGTGAGTCTGGGGGTGGTGGGGACGGGGCGGGGCTTGTCATGACGCTCTCACAGCTCTGCCAAATTCGCAGCGTGGGGAAAGATAAAGACTTCGCCTGTGACCAGTGCCCAGGTCCGGCAGGTGTGTGGGGGAAGGAGCGTTTACAGTGGCCGGGGAGCACACGGTGTAGAAAGTGAAGAGTTGAGAAAAATCTGGCGTGGAGTTGGAGGTGAGAGATCTGAAGACTTATTGTCTCCAGATATCTCTAGGGGATCCTGTGAGGAGGCGGGGCAAGGCTGCTGTTCCTTGGAGTTGAGTATGTTGGGCAGGGGGTGAAGATGTGGCTGTTATGCACAGAGCAGGGATTGGATAGTCTGGTCCCAGAAGAACTTCCTGGTGGGTGAATAGTGGGAGTAGCTGGGGAAAAAAAGGGAAGTGGAGGAAGGAGTGAGCTGGCAGAAGAGTGTCATTGTTGAGTGTCACTATATAATTGGCATTCATGTCGACTCACCTTTGACCATGAAAGATCACTGTTCACACCTGTGCCGAAACTGGGGCTGCCCTGGGAAGCCTGCACCACAGCCTGTCTTGTGCTGGACTACTGACTGTAGGAGGGCTTGCTTGAGCAACAGAATAGTGTTTTAACTGATAGGATCTCATTAGCTGTGTGCCTTGGACCATAATCATTTTTTTTTTTTTGGTTGACCATCATCCTTTTTAAAAATTCAGAAAAATATATATATATCAACTTGCTTTCATTTTGCCAGAGTGAATCTTATTGGAGTGAAGAGAGGCTGTCCTGGGTGGCCAGAGCTGTGTGCACTCATCTGGCCTCTCTTCCCCTGCTGCTACCTAAATCTATTGCTGGTTCCTGGTGCTGACCCTGCCCCATGGGCCATAAACCTTCAAGTTGAGCCTCTTCCCTACAACTGTTCTTGGTATCTTCCTGCTAATAAAGTCTACCAGGATGTGACCTCTTCCTTCTTGGTGGTAAGGGTCAGCCAGAGAGGCCTCCCTATTTCTCATTTCCTGCAAGGTGTGTGTCAAACTCTGCTGCTTGGTTCTTAATAGGAGCCAATGGGTCAAGGACATCACAGCACATTTTTCTTATCATAGTACTGTAGCAGGATTTTTAATCTGCCTTTGAACATTCGAAGCTGCTGAGATTGTCCCTTTTTCTCTTTCTGGACATACAGGTATTGAAATTGCCAAAAGCAGAGGAGCAAGATACAGGATTGGACCTGAGCTGGAAATATGGTGAGAGTGAACAAACAAACACTCCAGACTGGGCAGAACAGATAGTGATGTCTGTGTCAGCTTTTCCCAATTGAAAAGGCAGAAAGGAGAGGAACAGTCCTGAGGTGGCAGAAATGCCAAGGCCACTTAGGAAGCCATCAGGAACACGAGTGTGCACCTGGTTAATGCCATTGAGCACTGGAACAAGAGCAGTTCTCTGGGTAATTACAGATTCTTGTGTTGGGTAAATAGGTGAACTGAATTTTTATCAGCAGGGCTTATTTCAAAACTGAGCTGCCCCTCTTTTACCTTTACCCTTCTGCTACAAGTATTTAAGGCCTGCCAGCAACTCCCATATTCATATGTTGAAATCTAATCTTTAGGTAATGGGGCTAAAAGGTGCTGCCCTGGGGAGGTGATTAGATCAGGCTGAATGGTATTAGTACACTTACGAAAGAAGTGTAGAGATCTTATTTGCCCCTTGTACCAGGGGAGGCCACCTAGAAAGTGCCATCTGTGAAGGAGAGAACAGCCCTCACCAGCCACCAAATCTTCTGGTGCCTTTATCTTGCACTTCCCAGCCTTCAGAATGGTGTACAATAAATTTCTGTTGTTCATAAATTAGTCACTCAAAAATATTTTGTTATAGCAGCCCAAATGGACTATGACACCCTCCCAGGTTTTCACTTTAATATTTAGCTATTAAAAGGTTTCATTCTGGGGCTGGGGATTTAGCTCAGTGGTTCAAGGACCCAAGTTCGATCCCCGGTACCAAAAAAAAAAAAAAAGACGGCTTCATTCTGTAAGCAGCTTCCCATAAGCCAACATAACAATCACTTGAACTATGTTCTTTTGCAAGAATCAGGAAAACTAATTTCTTTGTTCTCTTCTGGTCTCTCATTAAAGATA
>NW_004624767.1:16052596-16112389 GCF_000247695.1 Heterocephalus glaber | reverse complement strand
AAAAAAAAAAAAAATACTCAGTGTGTCATCTTTATGCCTCCTGCCAGCTGCGGTCCTTGTCTGATTTTGGATGTCAGCTGCCTTCTGTGTGCTTCCATTTGTCTTTGAGCCCCTGACCTAACAGTGGAGTCTGAAAAGCTCTCTTCAGTCTTTGTCCTCTTCCTTACTTTGTTCTGGTTTCTGGACTTTGAGGGAGCAGAAAATGACCTCTCAAAGGTGCTTTTATATTAGTCCTGCAGCATCTTTCCCTCTGTCGTAATAAAGTTCATTTTCTTCATTAGGTTAATTTCCTGACTTCAAGTAGGGTTGTTTCTCCCATACCATCCGTTTCAGCAATGAGTAAAGTAACTAAGAATGTGTCTTAGTAACTAAGAATCTTAGAATCTTAGTAACTAAGAATCTGTCTAAGGTAACTAAGAATCTGTCTTCCCATCCCTGAAACACAATACTTAACAACCTAAAGGAGGAAAGGTTTATTTTGGCTCACGGTTTATAGAGATTCCAGTCCATAGTCAGGAGGTTCCAAGGCAGGGTGTGATGGCAGAGAATTGCTCATGGTACAGCAAGCAGGAAGCAGAGAAGATCAAGGGTAGAGGGAGATATACCTTGGCAGGCCACACCCCCCCAGTGACCCACCTCCAACCAGGCTTCACTTCCCAATCACATTTAGCTATGAACTCATCGAGAGACTAATCCACTGCAGACTACTGTGCCCCCATAATCCAGTCACCTTCCAAAAGTCCCACCTATGGGCATATGGGGCTTTGGGAGAATGTGTGGGTATTAACCATAACACCATCTGAGAGCATTTACACTTTTCATTTAATTAGTTCTTTTAAGAATTTCTTTCCTGGCTGCCGGGAATTGTCAATTCTTGGTGACCCAAGGTCACATAGCTGTTACTCCTGGGGTCCGAGCTTGATCTGTGATCTGGCTGTATCTTAGCCCTGGGAGCTGCAGCTCAGCCCAGTCCTCCTGATTGGAGGGTTTTGCTCAGATATGTAGAATTCCACTCTTCATCTCTCTGCCAATTCTCCTCTACCTTTTTCCTGCTCCTTAATCTGGACCTATCCTTTTTTTTTTCGTACCGGGCATCGAACACGGGTCCTTGCGCTTTTCAGACAGGTGGCGTAACCACTGAGCTAAATCCCCAGTCAAGGATTTGTCCTTTTAAAAAAGAGAGAATTTTTAGCTAAAGGATGGTCAGGCAGGGTGAGCCAGTGTGCTCAGTATGCTCTTGTATAATATCTGCAACAAATGACAAAGAGGAAACTGAATCAAGAGGAGCTCAGTCAGTTCCCTGAGCTCTCCATCTTCCTCCTTTTACTGGCCAGGGTCCAGTTCCCACCTCAGAGGGGCCCCTGGAATGGAGAAAGTGGGCTGGACCCAGGCCTTCACCTGCAAAGGTGTCCTGTTTTCTCTGAGCCAATTTTGTAGGTGTTGGAGATGGAAGGTGGCCAGCCGCATGAGCCCTGGGTGCTTATTGGCCAACATCTATTATGTGTTGCTCCTCCAGCTGTTGCCCAGCAGAAGGAGTGAGAGGTCGCTGATAGCTGCAACATCAACCTGGCGTAACAGCATCATTTGTTATCACACAAAGGCCTGGGAGCTAACAGGGAATGGAAACAGACTGGTTATTTCCCCAGGAAGATCCAGGGTGGCCTCATCTTGAGAGCCTTAACTTAATTGCATCTGCAAACTATTATCCTAAAATTCACTGGTTCCTGAGGTTAGGATGTGGACTTGCCTTCTGGAGGGCCACCATTCAGGTACAACATCTATAGCAAGAAACTCTGGAGTGGTTGTTGGGAGGCATTTGGAATGATCTTTCTCCTATGAAAATTTTTTTTGTGTGTGTGTATCCAGCTTTGTTTCTTTTTGCATCTTTTTCTTGTAGATCAGTGTGACTTTGGGCACATTATAGGTTAAAAATATCCAAGGACAAGTACTTGTTGACCAGAAAGAAAACTCAGAGTAACCAAAAACTAAAAAGGGAGTAGGAGCCTGATGTTTCTTAATTTCCTATAAAATGTACCATTTGTTGGAAAGTGCTTCTGATTCTGGCTGGACAATAGAAGTACTCAGGAAGGATTGAAGAAATACCGGTGCTTGGGCCCGCCCCTCTCTTATTTTGATGTGATTGACCTTAGGCCCCACCCACTCACCTGCCTGCTCCCCCTCTTTGCAGTGGCTATGGATGTTGGGATCATTATTACGAGTCGGACACCCTCTTGCATTCACTTCAAGTCCTGGCGACCCTTCTGGAATCTCCAGTCACCCAGGATATCATCTGTGACGTGGGGATGTAAGTGCCATCATGAACGTGTAGATGGGCAAGCTCAGAAAAAAGGCAAGTTCAAGGATGTAGGATATCCAGCCCCTCCTACCTGATGAGGTGGTTGAAAAGTGGTTTTGTCCCCATCCTGGCTCTGTGACCATCTAATTTCTCTCCCACGGCAACAGCAACTAGGAGCAGCTTTTATAGGTTGTTCCAGCTTTGCAAGCACACATGTTGCACAAATGGCAGTATGGCGTTCATCCTGTCACGTGCAGAGAGCTTTATTCCCTTCATGGTAAATCTCAGGGGTGGCTCCATGTCATTCCACATTGACCTCCCCACCCTGAAGCTCTGTGTGGTGTAGATTCTTCTAGTGTGTGCTTGTGCCAGGCTTTGCATAACCAGGCCTCACATTGTGGCCAGTTGACCTTGCTGTGACATTTGTTCAGTGGTGTCCTTCTAAGCAGCATATAGGCAGGGGTTTTAATCCAGCCTGTTCATACTGATGGTGATTAGGACCACTGTAGGCTGTGTTAGTTCCTCAGTGCTGCTGTGACAAATGATCACAAACACAAAGCACAAGAGCAGCACAGGTTTTGTCCATCACACACTTCTGACACCAGGACCAGCAGCAAGTCTGGTTCTCTTAGTGGGGGGCTCTAGGACAGAGTCCACACCTCTGCCTCTGCTCGCTTCCCTGGCTCAGGGCCCCTCTGGCACCTGCCTCACTCTGCCCAGCCGTGGTCTTCACATCTCCCTCTCCAACCCTCCCTCATATAAGGACTCTCCCGTACATATGAGGGCCTCAGGCAGACCAGGGTAGCCTCTCCAGTTCAAGGTCATGAACTTTATTCCACCTGCAAAACTCCTTTGCCAGGTAACATGAATACAGGTTCCAGGCATTAGGACATGGTGTCTTTGAGGGGGCCATGTGGACTTGTGGTGGTCACTTTAATAATACTATTTTCTGCTCAGACTTTCCTGTGTTGGCTTGGAATTTATAATCTTATTTTAATTTTTTTTTAGTTTTTACCCTTAAAATGGTCACAATCATATTTGATGATTTTTTGGGGGGAAATCTAGCATTTATCTGGATGTATAAGCTCCACTAAACAAGACAGGCATTACAATGTCACTGATGCCCTCTGCCTGGAATTCTTTCTCCAAAATATCCTCCAAGGGAGGATGTATCTAGTCCCCTTCCAGCCCTCTGTGGTTGGAGACCATAACCCATTCTATGAGTGACACAGCGCTAGCTCTCACAAACGAAAGTCTGAGAGTGGTGATTAATTTTCAAAAACACTGTCTTATTTGCTTTTACTACTCTGGAGTTCGATGGTTTTCTGTTTATTGGTCAATTGTAATAGTTTTGAAGTTGCTTGATTTTGTTGTTGTTTCTGTTGTTTTGCCTATAATTGTCTTGTTATTTTAAGCATTCTTTATATATAGGATAGCAGCCTATGCTCACATAAATAAAAATACTTTTTCCTATATGTTGTTTGCCATTTAATTTTATATGTGTTAAGCTTTGAAATTTTCATGTAATGATAGCTTCCATCTGATCTTTTTGTTCGAAGGGCTTGCTCCAGAGCAAATATTCCTTGTACATCCATTGAGAGCCCCTGTTTTCTTGAAAGTATCTATTTATCTGGCAGTCTGCATACCCTTTGTATAAATGAGAACACATCTGTGCCTGCCTGTGATGTGTTTCCTTTGGCCTGAGTGAGGATTGGAAGCTATAATGCTGGGACTTGATCATGGTAGCTGGCCATGCATTGTGAGCCAAGGATGTCTTCCTGCAGGTAGCCTTGGACCCCATCTTGGGAGGAGGCATTGAGCCCAGTGCTTCCTGACTTTGGAGTCCACAGCCTTGATAGTGTGCTCCTCCTTGTTCCCAGCATCCAGCTGTGTGGTTCATGTCCTGGACATGTGTGTATTTGTTTTGTCACTTATCTGACAGCCAGCCTCTCAGTGACCCTTTAAGAAGCCTTGTTCCCTTGTCCTTGCTGAGCCCTGCCCTGGGCTGTCTGGCTGTTCATGTGGGCTGAGCTCAGGGGCCAGTCCTGCCTCTTCCCATCTCTGCCTGAGTCTGCCTGGTGCCCCAGCCAAGCCACCCAACCTTTCCAGCTCTGCAGAGAAGTACTGCGAGGTTGCCTGAGAGGTGATATGAGCAAGTGTGCTTGGGGCAGAGAATGGAAGCAGTGAGGATTGGGATCTGACACACATGGCAAGGTGACAAGGTGGCAGAGGCAAGGGAGGAGGCAGGCAGGCAGCCACCCAAAGCTGAGAACATCCAGTTGGATGGGGAAGAGCCCTGGAGCCTGATAGCCATGCACTTCACCTAGAAAAATCTCTTCAACTTTGAGCCTTTGTCACCTGGACATTTGGCTCATTTTTATGTTGGACTTGAGAAGGCTACAGAAGAGCCTTACGATTCTCTGGAAGGATCTGAGAAAGCTTCCTACTAAAACAAACAGTTTGATTCTGCAACAGGAGCTGCTGCCTCCACTCGCTGCGTGTGTCAGAACGGGTGCAGACACTTATGTCCCTCTCTTTCTTCTGCAGGCCTGTGATGCACCGAAATGTCCGCTACAACTGCAGAGTCATCTTTCTCAACAGGTAGGTGGCCCCTGGGCTGGAGGCTGTGGAGACCTGTGTGGTGCCCTTGGAACTGTGTGCCGGAGGCCTTCTTGGGAGATGCCAGTGAGGGTACCACACCAGCCAGGTGTCTTGGGTCACAGCCAGTCCTCACAGGGGCACCTTCAGGCCTTGGAAGGAGAGAGACCCAGAAGGTGGGGCTTGGGGACATGTCCTTGTGACCTGAACGCTAGTCTAGTTGAGGGAGGACTCCTTACAGCCCTCCTCCTTAGCTAACTGCAAAGTACACCTGCTGGACTTCACCCTTCTGTCCTTGCTGACTGTCAGAGGTGGATGGAACTGTGGAGACTTGTTTTACAGACAGAAAGCTGAAGCTCAGAGGAGGAAGAGATTTTCTCAGTGTGAGCTGGCTCTGCATAGGTTATCTGGCTTTGGTGACCATGACTGTGGGCACTGGCCCATCTGTCCCAAGAGCTTGGTCTGAGCAGCCCTGTTCCCTGCTGTAGGAGAATCCTGCTCATCAGGCCCAAGATGGCCCTAGCAAATGAAGCCAACTACCGAGAGCTGCGCTGGTTTACTCCATGGTCCAGGAGCCGGTGAGTTACAGACCCCAACACATGATAGCATGTTCAGGACTTCCCTTTGAGTGTTTAGTTAGTAAACATCACCACTGTGTGTATCTTGGCCCCGGGTCATAAGAGGACACTAGAACAGGAATAAGGTCCCTGCCTGTCATTTAGACATGGCTGTTTCTTTTATATGACATTTGACTGAAAAATACAGTTAATGTTTAAAACTTTTTAAATTTATTACGAGTTTGTCCTTGCCACTTTCTGAAGCAGTTCTAGAAGTTCCTGGTTGCCTCAGTGTCCTGAATTGATTCAAAATGTTTTTCTTTCATGGTCGTTTTGATTTTGAGGAAGAGCCAGAAGTTGCATGGTGGATGAGGACACACTGTGATGTTTTTACAAGCTTGCCTTCCCATTGGTTGGCGCTCGGCAGCAGCATTCACATTTTTTTGATCATACCTATGAAGACACTCATGAAAGGGGACTTCCAGAAGTGCTTCAGAAAGTGCCAAGAACAATGGGATAAGTGTGTTTGAAGTGAGGGCAAGTACGTTGAGGGGGATTAATGACAGTGTGTCTTTTACTGTGATAAATTTTTAAAACTTGAAACATTCATTGTACATTTTGATCACATCTTGTGTAACTAATACCAGAACAAAACAAAAACCCATCATTGCTTTGCCCCTGCCCCCTCCATCCCCACCCAATCCTAGTAACACTCTATTTGTCCAATTTTTCCCTTTCTCTCAGCTTTGCCTCCATATTTCTAACTACTGTTTATGTTGTCATTTTTAAAATTGTGGTAAAATCCGCCTAACCTAAGATTTGCCCTCTGAAACATTTTTAGGTGCACAGAGTTCAGGGGCATTAAGCACATTCATACTGCTGTGTAGCTATCACCAGAACTACCTCATCTTCCTAAAATGTCCCCATTAAACACTGACTCCCTGTAGCCCTCCCCAGTCCCTGGCACCACCATCCTACTTTCTGTCTCTATGGACCTCATGACTCTAGGGACCTTATATGAGTGGAATCATGTAGAATTTGTTCTCTTGTGACTGGTTTATTTCCCTGAGCATAACATACTCAAGGACCATCCATCCTGTCATGTTTTAGAATTTCCTCCTTTTTAGGGCTGAGTAATATTCCATTCCATCCAGTGCCACATGTTCCTCTGTTCATCAGCTGATGAATGTCTAAGTTGCCTCCACCTCTTTTTTTTTTTGGTACCGGGTATCGAACTCAGGACCTTGCGAGGCAGGTGGTGGCCCACCTCTTGACCATCGAGAATCATGCTATGGTGAACACGGACATATTGTCATGCCTCAATTTCTTGCTGTACAAGAACAAGACAGTGCACTTAACATCCCTTAGTTCAGTTTCTCTCCCCTTATATGTCCATATAAATCATAGCGCACCATTGATATGATTCGGTTTGTGTAAGTTCATGACTAAGCCCAGAATTGTGCTGTTCCTCTCCTGGGAGTCACCTGTACCTTCCACCTGCCCACCCAGCACTCTGTCAGGCAGGTGGCCAGACTGACCTCCTGCTCTGTCCCCTGTTGCCCTTGAACTGGATTTTACTGTCTCTGGGTAGCCTGTCCTCTCCCCTGGGATCTAACATCTTCCTCTTGTCATGTGCTCCTTCATTGCAACACAGTTTCCGGCAGCTTCTTGGAACAATGATTTGAGGAAGGTAAATATTTTGAGATCTTGCTTGCAGATGTCTTTATTTGCTTCTCACACACAATGAGTAATAAAAAAATTTTTTTAAGTTAGAAATATTTTATCTTCATAATTCCAAGAACTGCCTCTTACCTTCTACTGGTGGTGGAGGACTCTTACATTCATGGTCATTCACTTCATGACCACATGTAAAGACTTCGCTCCCCCTGCTGCCTCATCCTCTCTTTCTGTCCCCCAAGTATTAGGAGATGGGCACCCAAATCACATGGGCAGAGAAGTGGAGGCTCAGAAAGATAATGTTGAATGAAACAACCAAGTCACGAGAGTGTATTCACTGTGATTCCATGGGTGGGAAGTTCAAAGACAACTAAAGCTATCAACAGGATACATGGGTCTGGGCACAAGTACAAGATACGAGATTCAGGGCACTCAACACTTCTGGGGAGAGAAGGGCCACACGGGGTGTCCAAGTCTTCATGATGCTCTGCTCCTTCACCTTGGCAGCGTTTATGTCCTCCCTGTTTTAACATTAGACTTTAGTCACGTACGTGCTGTGGCTCACTTCTGTGCTTCCATGTTAGAAGGAAGTCTGGAAATCTGATCTTTGTTTTAGTAGAAGCCAGCTACTTCTGCCTAGACAGATGCCTGTGGGGCATCTCCATCACTTCAAAGAATAGTTTGATGAATCTCTTATTTTTTAATATGCTTACATTATCTTTATTTCAGGAAATTTTCTGTTTTGTTCTTCTGCTTTTGTTTCCTTCTTCAGAGACCTCAGGCACAAGCACACAAGCCTGTTACATCCTTCTGTCTGCTTTCCCTATCTTTCCTTTTCTCTCTTCATTTGTTGGTATTTTCTTGGTTTTATTTCTCTAAATTTGTCTTCTATACAATAGTTTTTATTAGGAAAACCTGTTTTGGTCTTTTTCTGATCTGCAGTTTTTCTTTTTGTTAGTACATGTTTGTGATACATAGTGACTCCATACAGCTTGGGACTTTGATCCATATAAAATTTTTACTCCCATCTCCTCTGCCTGTCCCTCTTCCTTTTCCACCAGATCCCCACCTCTACCGAGACTACCTCCCTGTTTTTTCACATGCCTGTTTATTTTTCTCTTTCAATTGTTCGTATTTTGGGTTTCTCAGAGATATCACCTGATATATAACTTTTTGTGACTGACTTATTTTATTTAGCATTATGGTCTCAAGATTTGTCTTACAAATGACTCAAAATTTTTTTTATATATATGCATATATGTATGTGTGTATATATATATATATATCACATTTTCTTTTTTTTTTTTCATCTGTTGACAGGCGTGTAGGCTGCTTCCATGATTTAGCTAATGTGGATTGTGCTGCTATAAATGAGTATGTGTGTATTTTTTTTTTTTTTTTTGTACCAGGGATCTAACTCAGGTCCTTGTGCTTTCGAGGCAGTCGGCAGGCAGAACTACTGAGCTAAATCCCTGGCCTGTGTGTATCATTTTTATAGGATGATTTTAGCTCTTTTTTGTTCGTTTTGTTTTGTTTTGGTCCTGGGGATCAAACTCAGGACCTTGCGCTTGCCAGGCAGGCGCGGTGCCACAGAGCTACATCTCTGGCCCTGATTTTAGCTCTTCTGGGAATACTCAGGAGAGATATAGCTGGGTCAAATGGGATTTCTATTTTTAGTTTTTTGAGCAATCTCCTTACTGATTTCGAAAGTGGTTGTACTAGTTTACATTCCCACGAGCAATGTATAAGGGTTCTTTTTTCCCCCTGCAACCTCATCAGTGTTTGTTTTCTTGTCCTTTCAATGGTCATTCTTTTGTTCTGCTTTTTGCGGTACCGAGGATTGAACTCAGGCCCTTGCGCTTATGAGGTTGGCATGGTATCAGTGGTCATTCTTACTGGAGTAAAGTGGAATCTCAGTGCTTGATTTATATTTCTCTAATGGCTAAAGATTTTAAACATTTTAAAACATATTTGTGACCATTTTTATTCTATGAAATGTTTATTCATTTCAATTGGCCATTTTTGATTGTTTCATTTTTTTGTGATCTATTTTTTTTTTGAGTCCTTTATATATTCTAGGTATTAATCCTGTCTGAAGAGTAGCTGGTAAAATTTTTTTCTCATTATGTAGGTTGTCTCTTCACTCTGTTGGTTGGTTCCTTTGTGGTGTAGAAGCTTTTAAAGGTGATGTAATCCAATTTGTTGATTCTTGGTATTATTTTTTATGCAATTGGTTCTGTTCAGGAAATCCATTTATGCCTATGTCTTCAAGGGTGTTACCAGGTTTTTCTTCCATTAGTCAGTGTTTCTGTTTTTGTGTATAGTTCTTTGATCCATTTTTAAAATTTATTTATTTATTTATTTATTTTTTTGGTACTGGGGATCGAACTCAGGACCTAGTGCTTGTCAGGCAGGCACAGTGCCACTGAACTAAATCCTGACCCACTTTGATCCATTTTGATTTGATTTGAGTACAGGGTGAAAGATATGGATCAAGATTCATTCTTCTGCTTGTGGATAACCCATTTTCCCAAAACCATTTATTAAAGAGGCCATCTTTTTACCAGCATATACATTGGCCCCTTTGTAAAACATCAACTGTCTGAAGGTACTTGAGGTTGTTTCTACATACTCTATTCTATCCTGTTGATCAATATGTCTGTCTTTCTGTCAGTACCATGCTGTTTTTACTACTGTAGCTTTGGGGTATAACTTGAAGTCTGAGAATGTAACACCTCCTGCCTTGCTTTTATTGCCAGTATTGCTTTTGCTGTTCTGGTCTCTTCTGTTTCCATAAAAACTTTGGAATTATTTTTTCTAATCCTGTGAAAAAAGCTGTTGTTATTTTAATGAGGATTGCATTAAATCTATAGATCATTTTTGGTAATATGGTGATTTCAATGATGTTCTGCCTATCCAAGAACAGGGGATATCTTTCCATTTTCTAATGTCCTCTTCAATCTCTTTTATTAAGAGTAATATAGTTTTCATTATAGAGATAGTTCACTTCCTTGGTTAGATTAATTCTGAGGCTTTTGTCTTTTTTGAAGCTATTGTGAATGGGATTGTTTCTCTGGTTTCTTTCTCAGTGGGTTCATTCTTCGTGTTTAGGAACACTATTGATTTTTGTGTATTTATTTTGTATCCTATCACTCTGTTGAATTTATTAGTTGTGAGAATCTTCTGGAAGAGTTTTTTGGATCCTCTATGTAAAGGATCATGTTACCTGCAAATAAGGATATTTTGACTTCTTCCTTTCTTATTTGAATCCCTTTTATTTCCTTCTCTTGCCTAATTTCTCTGGCTAAATTTTTGAATACATGTACTGTGTTGAACAGGAGTGGTGAAAATAGACACCCCTGTCCACTTGTCTTGTTCCTGTTTTTAATGGGAATGCTTTCAGTTTTTCACCATTTAGTATGAAGTTGGTGGTAGGTTTGTCATAAAACACATCAAGGTTTTTATCATGAATGAATGTTGAATTTTGTGAAATGCTTTTTTGAATCTACTGTCCTTAGTTCTATTTTTGGTGATGTGTTACATTTATTAATTTATGTATATTGAACCATTCTTGCAGTCATGGGGTGACACAACTTGGTCATGATTTATGATCTTTTTAATGATTTGTTATATTGTTTGCAGGTATCTTTTCTGGTTTTGGTGTTAAGATAATGCTAGCTTCAAGGAATAAATTTGGCGGTGCTCTTTCCCTTTCAGTTTCTGCAAGAATTTGAGGAGTATTGGCGTTAGTTCTTTCCTGAAGTTCTTGTAACATTCAGCAGTGAATCTATTGGGTCCTGAGATTTTCTTAGTTGATAGTGTTTTTTTATTATTATTATTGCCTCAGTTTCCTTGTTATTGAATTGACTGTTTGGGGTTTTTATATCTTCTTGGTTTAGTTTTGGTAATTCATATGTGTCTAGGAATCTATTCATTTCTTCTATATTCTCCAATGTATTGGAACACAGGTTTTCACAAAAGGTTGCTTATGAGTTAGACCCACAAATAAAAGTGAACACAGGGCTGCAGTGGGGGGAGTGGGTGGCCACCTCAGCTGGAGTTTGCAGAGGGTGTCTTGCTGAGTTGTCAAGCCAGGACTTAAGTTTTGATCCTCCTGCCTCAGCCTCTCTCAGTCCTGGGATTACAGGATTGAAAATCTAGACATCTTAAATCTTGAATTGAAAATGTAAAATTCTAGTACAATGTAAAAATGGAATATGCATCACTCTTGACCTCGAGCACAGTGTGCTCTTTACCTTAGAGCTACACTGCGTATCAGTTCTGCCAATAAGACTGTGAACTTCATGATTATTATGTCACATCACCATCCTCCTGGCCCAAGCTGACTCTTAGTATCCCTTCTGCCTCCCTGTAGAGAAGTTGATGTCATATCTTGGCAATATAAAAAATGTGGGCTTTCTGTTCTCTTGCACAGGCTACCGGGTCAGAGTACCTCTTTAGATAGCTCCCTGTCCAGCCATGTCTAAAACCACAGGGAAATGCTAGAAATTTCCTCTTCCACACTCAGTCACTTGGTAGGATTCAGTCCACCTGCCCTTCTGCTCAGTATATCTGTCTAGTAGCAGAGTCTGCATTCTTAACAATACAGGATTATTGTTCACCCCTGCCAAAGAGAAGGTTCCTCTCCACAATGGAGCTGCCATGCATTCAGTGCTGGTGTGCACTACTTATGTTATTTCACTTATTACTGTAGATGCCACTATTTCTGGGTTTGACCTGATCACTGGCTCATTCAAGATGTATTCCAGCAATTTCCTATGAGCCCCCATCTCCTCCTGTAGCATGTACTTTTGATTAGGATGAATACCCTGAAACTTCTAATTCACCATGATTTGGTGAGACCCAGTCTTTCCTGCAGAGAATCTAAGAATTGATGCTTTAAAAACTTCTTAGATAGCTCCCCAAATCTAAGCACCCCATGATTATCACAGCAGTATAGGAAACATGGGGCCTCTTGTAGCTCACAGCTGCAGAGAAGACTTGCAATTGCCATTGCCAAAAATGGTTCCTGGGCAGAAATACACTGCTAGGAGTTTTGAGGGGAGGTTTGCTGGGGAGGTCAGGCAGAGGCTGCCACATTAGTGCCCACCAGGGAAGGTGTCTCAAACAGCAACGGAGGCTGCGGCTGGAGGCCAGCTTTCTGAGAGACTTTTGTTCATGATGTCCCTGCTCTCAGTGCACTGTAATGAGCCTCAGTAGCCATCTGCCAGGTGTGAACTGGCTTTGGGGCTACCTTGGGACAAAGAGTGAGAAGAAGTGAAGCTGGGCATGTGCTACTTCCTGGTGGCCTTTCTCTGTGGCCTGGTACCAAGTGGATCTTCAGATGAACTGAGGAGGAAACAAGGATGAAGGGGAAGTGTTTGGGCCCCCTACCTTTGAAATGCATTTTGGTGCAGCAACACAGCCATCATCAGACCTACAGATGGCGAAATGGGTGCTCATTATGGGGTGATGAGGCTGCTGGGAGGTCTGCAGAGATCTTGTTCCTGATCCCTACAACAGTGAAGGAGAGAAAATGAGGGAGACAAGTCATCATTCTTTCAACTTCTCAACTTTCAATGCTTTGCTTAAGTAAAAGACAACTGCTGCAGGTGTGCCCATAAGGTGCTTGGGAACTCTAAACAAGGCAAGAAGAAACAGAGCTAATCAGATATTGAAGTGGTGTGCCTTGTAACAGCCTATTTGAAGTCAAAGGTGTGAACCATCTCCTTCTACCAGCTATACAGTACCTTTTAGAGTGGTTCTTTGGGACTCCTTATGCTAAAGCTATGTGTTCAACCCTCTGCCATCTGTGTAGCCATGGAGCTTTATTATTTCACTGATATGGGTTTGCATTTGTATGTTGGGTTAATGCTACGTGGCTTTTCTAATTCAGCAACTGTGATCTGGGTGCCGCTGCTTTCTCCTGGGCAATGTGGATTGTTTTCAGCTAATCCTCACATCACAGCTTTTCAGTCCTTGTGCATCCATACCTGGGAGCTGAGACATTCAGACCCTCGAGAGCAACAGCCTGTCTTTTAGCAAAGTGCTGCAGGGTGTAATCAGTTCCCTTCATACTTCCCTTTCACCTTGAAGCAGTAGCTCACAGCAGTCTGAACTTGAACTTGGCTGTGCTGACTCCTGGTGCGAGGCTCTTGGTTCCCTCTGGACTCAGCAAGTCTCAGATCTGTGGTGTTCTCCTTTCCAGGCAAGTAGAGGAGTATTTCCTCCCTCGGATGTTGCAGGACCTGACAAAGCAGGTGAGTC
The DNA here is from genome assembly GCF_000247695.1 of Heterocephalus glaber. The sequence continues at coordinate 16,098,994 of NW_004624767.1, read as the reverse complement.
CCACCTCTGAAACTCACTCAGACATCACCATTCCAGCTAGCAGGGGACCATGTGGGACAGGGTCTCTCTAAATCACAGAAAGCACTGTGGCTGGCATAAGTAAGAAGCAAGGAAATGGGAGACTTCTATAGTGAGTGCAGGGTCTTGGGTGCTGCTCCTTGCTCGTCTCCCGGCCTGCCTTCTCTCCTCACCTTCCTCTTTCTTGGCCTCTAGCTGGCTTTCTGTTCTTCCTTTCTTCCACATGGCTGGAAATGGCCCTCTCCACATTTTCTACATTTCCTACACTGAAAACAAAGTGTCATATTTCCATGGTGAGTCCCCAGGGAAGGGACTCTGGTGTCCCCATCTTGGTTGCATCTTGTGGCTGGGCTGTGACAGGTGAGCCACACTGCAGGCCAGCAGCTGTTACCTGTCATGTGGCAGCAGGTCAAAGGTGGTTTCCAGGGTGACTGTCCTGGGTCAGTGGCCCTGTCAGTGTCCACAGCATTCCATTCCTGGCTGCTCTGGGTATAGGCATTTTCTTCTTTACACAAAGTCCTGAAGATACCACTACCTGGCACGATTTGGCATTCCCAGGGAAAGTCATGGGGCATCTGCCTCTTCCCAGTATGCAAGAACCAAACTCAAGTCCAGCCCTCATGGCCAGACCCCTTGGAGGATGGTTAGTTACAGCACAGACTCCCTCCAACGTCTCTTAATTCCATCCACATTTCTGCTCAAGGCCTGGCTTCCTGATGGTCACCTCCTAAGTCACCTCCCATCTTCCCCTTTACCCTGCCTGCCTTATTTCCTGTCATGGCTCCTGCCTACCTCTGTCATCATACTGAGAGCACCCACTTATTCACAACCTAGTGTCCTGCCTTGCTGGAATATACCCTGAGCTCAGTGGCTGGGCTCTCATTATCCATGGATCTTAGGGGCCCCAAGGTGCACAGGAAATGGCAGAGAGAGGGAATGAATACATGGATGGACACGTGAACAGACCTTGAAGGTAGCCTGAGTTTGTTTAACCCCCAGAAGCACTGAGTTGGTTTTCATTTAACAGTCACAGAGGGGTTGAATAACTGCTTAGAATTGCACAGCTAAGCAAAGGGGCCTCGGTCCCACTGCAGAATCTGCTCCTCATATGAAGGTGCATTCACACACTCTTGTCCCCAGCCTGCCCTGGTGGAGCACCTGAGGCCTGAGGCTGTTCTGCCTCCTGGCAATTTACTGGGCCTGAGAACTGCTAACTCATCTCTGGCCCAGTGTCTCTTCTTGCTGCTGAGGCCCTGCCCTGCTCCCCTTTAGTTGGGGCTGAGTCTGGGGCCTGACATTCTGAGCCTGGAGCTCCCTACAGAAGATGCTTCTCCAGCCTCCTCACCCTGGTTCCACCTTCATCAGACACCTTTCCTTTCAGGTCTTTGATTATAAACAGCTGTTACCAAGAGCTCCACGTGATGTGATTCTGTTAAAAACTGAAGGAAATAAACAACATCCAATTGAGGAGTAAATTGATTATAAGGACTTCATGGCTATAATGTAGTTCTTCATAAGGGCATACTGAGTCCCTCCCGCAGAGTGGCTCACAGAGGCCCACCTCATTCAGGGACCAGTCTCCATCCCTGACTTAGGCACTAGCCCGGTTTCTCCATCACAGTGGTGCATCTTTCTGAACCTCTTGCATGCCTGGCCAGCAGGGGCTCTTAACCTTGGGTTGCTACCATCCAGGAGCTGGATTGAGTTGCTGGCTGCAGTCCTGAGTCCCTGGGAGAGGCGCCATGCAGGCCACTTAGCCTGGAGCCTTAGCTTTGGTGATCAAAAATAGCCAGGGTGACATTTGGGAAGGTGTCTTAGCCACTTTCCTGTTGCTGGGACAAAATACCTGATACCTAGAACTTAAAGGAGGAAGGTTTATTTTGGCTCACAGTTCATAGTTGGTTGACTCCAAGGCAGAAATGGCATAGTAGAAGGAATTGGATGGTGGAAATCTGTTCAACCCAGGGCAGCCAGGAACTAGAGAGAGAAAGAAGGAGCCCAGGACAAGAATATACCTTTCTAGGTCATGTCCCTGATGACATTCCTCCAACCAGGCCCAACCTACAAATAGTAGATGAATCCACTGATGAATATAGCCCTCCATGATCCAGTTATCTTCTACACACATGATACCTTTGGGACACATTTTGGATCTAAACTGTAACAGAAGAGCGCTCTTAGCCAGGCATGGTTACCTCCCAAGGGATCTGGGGACTCTTCAAACTGGGAATCATGGCAGTGTGCACATTTTTACATCATCATGACCCCAAGCTCAAGAGTGTATGTATGTGTATGACAAACACTATTGGCCGGCCTGCCATGAAATGCATGCTGTTGTCATTCTACTTTCTCTTAATCCTTCCTGTCCTGTCCTAAGAGCTGCACAGCTGGGCCTGCTGAGCCAGAGCTGCATGGGGCCTATAGCTGAGTATCTCTAGGTCTGGCTCACCACAGGTCAGGTTGCTAGAGTCATCCCTGAGCAGAGGTGAACTAAAGTCCAGGGACAAGTTCAGGAAATGAACAGATTTCCCTGTCACTGCCCCAGCCTGGACAACCCAAAGTCCACAGATCAGTTCCCGGGCTTCATTTCAAATGCTTTGTCAACCCCACCCCTACCCCATTGCTCTGAGCCCAGGTGCCAGCATGGCAAGGAACCGATCCCATCCCTGCCTGAGTAGTCAGGCACTCTAGGAGCAGGGTACAGTGCCTAGCATCTGACCAGCACTGTGATCTTGGGAGAGGGCTTTCCTTGCAGCCACAGTGAAAAGTGACTCTGTTGGTGGCAGACATGCTGGAGAGGAAAGGGCCTGGATTAGTACTATAGTCCCTGCCCTTGGCCATAAAGAGAGCTGAACTCATGTGTCAGGGAACCGTGACCAGACCCTTAAGATAAGTTCTAGGCCCCTTGAGATGATTATTTCTTGGCTGAACAAAGTGACAACAGCCCTGTAACCTTGGCCTTGAGAGAGATGGCCAAGGTGGGCCCCACCTGGCACGTGCTAGAGGTGTCAATCTATATTTTAAACAGGCCATCCTAACCCCTGGTATTACCGTCAGTGCCTCATTACTAGACTCGTGCCATCCACAGGAGAGGCTCTGTCACCACCCAGGAAGCCCCAGTCACTGTTGGTTTCAGGTCTCTTAGAGACAGACATACCTGCATTCTGCCTCTGGCCCTGCCACACAGGAGCTGGGTAACTTTTTGCCACCCTCGGTTAGGTCATTTCTGCAAGAAGGATGAGAAGGCTACCTGGTCATACTGTCCAGCATAGCAAGCATGCTTACTGCTGCAAGTCATATTGGTAATATTTGCCAAATGAGAGCTGTTATTATTAATAAAGATGATGAAGATGGTGATTTGTGCCCATGGAAACTTAATGAGATGGCTTCTCAGAACTCAGGTTTTGGTCATGAATAGTGTGACTGGAGCTCCTTAGGGGTTGGCAGAGGAGGTGCCAGCTGGTGCTGGATATGCCTTGGGCTTTGGAAGGACATAAGGCAGGGCTTGGAACACATGGTGGCCTTCAGGGACCTTCCTGAGGACATCTGGGGTCCTAGATCAGTCCATAGCCTGGATAGAATGGTTATGGAATCTGGTGCTATTTTCTTCCACTGACAGGAAACCGTGCTCTTTGGGGACGCCGTGCTGGCCACTTGGGACACCTGCATCGGGAGCGAGGTCTGCGAGGAGCTCTGGACACCACACAGGTTGGCCAGGCCCCCTGTGCTGCCAGCCCCATGCGTACACAGGCCAGTGGCAGGGCCTGGGTTTGCATGTGTCTTGGGACTGTGCCCTGTGGAAACAGTGAGGGAGAGCTTGAGGGGCTGCAGGAGGGTGGTCAGAATCCATCTGGTCTCTTCTCTCTGCCTGCCTCTGCCGCAGCCCACATGTTGATATGGGCCTGGATGGTGTGGAGATCATCACCAATGCTTCGGGCAGCCACCACATGCTGCGCAAAGCCCATGCCAGGGTGGACTTGGTGACCATGGCCACTACCAAGGTAGGTGGCTCTGGAACTGCCAGAGCCTTGTCATCTGGAGTGCTCTGAGCCTTCAGTGCCTTGCCCGGCCTTACCTGCTCCTCACAGCCACCTGTGAAGCAGGCATTGTTGCCACCTCTGTTGTGATGGGAGCCAGATACACCGTCCATCCTGAGTGTCAAGGGAAGCACAGGGACAGTCCATGCCTCAGCACTCCTGTTCTGGGCAGATGGCTGTGATGAGTAGCTGTGCTGGTCAGCCATTCCCGGGCAGATTCAAACTACAGTGGCATCACCTAGAGCTTCAGCTTGGGACCACGTTATGTCTGGTAGAGAGGACCGTGCTGCACTGGGATGCTGTGAAGGGAAGATACTGGAGGCTGATCAGACCCCCAGTCACCTGACGATGGGTACAGCGGATGGATTAAAAACAAGACAAGTCAGGGCCAGGGATTTAGCTCAGTGTTTCTGCCACCTGCCTCTCAAGCACAAGGTCCCAAGTTCGATCCCCTGTACTAAAAAAAAAAAAAAAAAAAAAAAAAGATCTTAATGTATAAATAGGGGGCCCAGGATGGTCAAAGCTCTTATCTGGCTAAGACACTGTCTCCTGGAGCTTGCCACTCTTTACTGAACATGCAGCTTCTAGAAGCAGTAAAGGGTGGTGCAGGGAACAGTGAAGTGGAGATCACCGATGCAAGCAGGGCCCTAGCAACAAGGGAACAGGATATTCTAGTAGGAACAGATCATTGATTAATGAGAAATTTGTTTCTTCCTACGGATCAATTTTTGCCTCTATAGAAGTTTTCTGTACAAGTCACACTGCTCTTAGCTGCACTATTGTCTTGCCATGTAAGGCGTCACAGCATCATGGATCATTAAGACCTCTGCTGTAACCAGTGGCATGGGGAGTTGTTCCTTTCCCATACACCAACTGCTGGCTCTTCAGGAAACCATTGTGGGCTAATAGGCAGACTCAGACTTTTCATATGAAAAGCCAGTTTATGAATTTATAGCTCACTCTGGGTGGTCTCCATCAGGAAGACTGTTATTTTACCTAACACCTGGCATTGAGGAGAGTCATGAAAATCATAGCTGCAGGGGTTTTTTTCCTTAAATTCTTTATTGGTACACTTTAGGTAAACAATACCTTTACATGTATCATTGGGTGCTTGTACCTGTACATGATGTATCTTGGTTTTCATTTTTTCCCCATTACCTGTGTGCCCCTCACCCCTTCCACCCTTCCCCATCTACATAGACTTCGTTTCCATTTTTTTCCTTTCTCATAATTTTTCCTTCCCTTCCTTCCTTTCCCCATCCCCTCCCACCACCCCTACATAGCTGCAGGTTCAGTGTGCCCTGCCTGCTTGCACTCTGTGTCAGGGTGGGGACGCAAATGATGATACAGCAGGACAGGCAGTAGGAGGGGGGACAGTGGCATGCCCAGGAGTCTGGTATTGGCCCCAGTGGGAGGCGAGGATGAGGAGCCACCACTGACAGATTTACTGCTGTCTCCGTCTCTTTCAGAATGGTGGGATATACCTGCTGGCCAACCAGAAGGGCTGCGATGGTGACCGTCTCTACTACGATGGCTGTGCCATGATAGCGATGAATGGGCGCATCTTTGCTCAGGGGTCCCAGTTTTCTCTGGATGATGTGGTATGAGCAAGCGGGAGCACAGTGTGGGGAGCAGCATTTGCACCTTCCCAGTCAGTCGCCACACTCAGAGGCTGATGTCCTCCCCCCACACCCAGGTGTGTGATGAGAGCCCTGCAGGTGACCTGCTTGGACTGCTCGCCTTGTCACCTTGTCCCTGGGGTTGTGGTGATGGCTGCACATGTGGCAGATGAGAACTGCCTGAGAGAGTGCTCAGGAGCAGAGTGAACAGCAGGCATTGGGATCAGGTGCCAAGGTGACAAGGGACTGTGCGCCGCCAGGTTCCTTTGCAGGTTGTGACAGGCTTATTTGAATGATTCTGGGGCCAGCAGGGAACCGAGCCCCCCTGCTGAGGGAAGAGCAGGTGCTGCGCTGGTCCTGGGATCAGGGTGGGGCTCCGGGTTTGTCGGGGACCTCGTGCTCAGGACCAGCATTCTGGAGGATTTCTCTAGAGGTCAAGATAGCACTTGCTGGTGTGAAGGCTCACCTTAAAGAGCTCTGAGTCTTGGAAGAGCAAAAGAGACCCCACACCCCTGGTGCAGAAGGGGCCTCTAAACACGTGGAGGCCAGTGGTGAGGGACAGAGCTGTGTGTGCCCAGGGCGCTGTGTTCTGCTCATTGCTGTTACTGTCCTGAGGGCAAAGGGATGAGACAAGGAAGAGACCAGAGATGGGGACCCAGCCACACAGTCTCACTGCAGCCAAGCCACCCCTGGGAGTAGAGGCCATGACCTTACAGGGGCTCCACATCCCTCTGAGAAGCTGAGGAGCTACACATACACTACCCCTAACAATGCAGATGTGTGGAGTTTCTCTTATTTTATCACATTAGATGTTAATTTCCTTTACAGAGAAGAGACAGCAGATGAAATTGTCTCTAAGAAATTTGTGTCACCTTTCACTTTTGTTTTTCTGAAGACAAAAAAAAAAAAATCAAGGCCCGGGGATACAGCTCAGTGGCACTGCACCTGCCTGGCAAGCACAAGGTCCTGGGTTTGATCCCTGGTACAAAAATAAATAAATAAATAAAAATGTCTGCTATTGTCAAAAAGGGAAACAGGTTGAAAACAGCCCTTATCCCAAATGCGTGGGACCAGAAGTGTTTGGGATTTCCAGTTTTTTAAATAGCTGCACATACAAAATGAGGCAGGACAAGCATGTGGCATGCAGTAGCAGATTCTCCAAGACTTTGAGCATAATGTTGCTTCACTCCCTTTGCATCCAGAGCTGAGATGCATTTGATGTTTTCTGCAGCATGGTAGGGATTGTTAGCAAGGAGCAATTACCATTCCACCCTCCAGCTGCAAGTGGCCCCAGGAGAGTCACCTCGAGAAGAATTCCAAGGTTTTCATGGGTTTCCTGCTCAGAATCAGGCGAGCATTTGGTGGCCTTGGCTCTAGTCATTGAGATCTCCTCCTCTATCTTTGCGGGTTTTCCAGTTGTCCTCTGAGTTTTGCTTTCCAGGTGACAGTGTTCCGAAAGGCCTCCTTGTTCAGTGTTAATCATAATGTAGAAGGGAGGGCATTTAAGGAAAGAAGAAGCTCACACCAGTGGCCAAACACATTCCTCTCCCATTTTAGAAATGGTCAGGTTCTTTCAGTCTAGGTTATTTCTGGCCAAAATATTTGTCCCTATGTCCAAGAGTTGTGTCTTGTGCTGTGATTAACGGATTACCTGCAAATGTCCAAATGGAATGGATGATCTGGTGGCAGCAAAGGGAGAAGATTTAGGTTGGAAGCTGTTTACCTTTGTCCTTGGGCCCCAGGAGTCCACAGGTCCCCAAGCCCTGCTTGAAGATGTGACTCATTCAGAGCCAACTCCAATGACAATGGTCATAGTACAGAGAGGGGAAGAAAAAGGCAGGAAATTATGGCTTCTTTTTGAAATTCCCTCTATAGGAGGTCCTGACTGCCACACTGGACCTGGAGGATGTAAGGAGCTACAGGGCCGAAATCTCTTCTCGGAACTTGGCGGTGAGTACTTAGTAGAGGACTGCATGGGTGCAGCTCCAGGTCTCCAAAAGTGTCCTCTCCACTGAGGGTATGGCCAAGGCTGTGGCCCCAGTGTGACAATTCTGATGGAGCTTCAGAAATGTGGAGGCCGTGGTACAGAGAAAACCTGGGCTCCAGCCACCCTCAGATGTGCACAGTGAGGTGGAGTAGCAGGGAGAGGGCCTATAAGGTCCATGCAGGCAAGACTGTGACACAGGATGCCTAACTAGCCTGGAAACCCGGAGGCCCTGAGTTGGGGCGACAGTGAGGGTGGTGTGACCAGCAGGCAGCAGGAAGCCAAGGCTGACCCCCATGATGGAGTTGGGACAAGGTTTGAGGTGTGAATGAACATGTCCCAGACCCCTGAATGTGAGGATGGCCTTCATCCAACTAGGAGTCCTAGCATTTCTATAAGAGTCCAGGTCACTGATAGGAGGGTTGTCATGCTGCAGTGATTTTGCAGACATTACAGAAGTGTGAAGCTCAAAATTAAAAGGATTGTTTTTTGTTTGTTTGTTTATTTGTTTGTTTGTTGAGACAGGGTCTCACTATGTATCTCAGGCTGACCTTGAACTCACTATGCAGTCCAGGCTGGCCTCAAACTTGTGGCAAGCCTCCTGCTTCAACCTCCCAAGTGCTGGGATTACAGGCATGCACCACTATACCCAGCCTAGGATTGTTTTCTTAATAACAGCTTTACTGAGCTATAATTCTTTACCACCCAGTTTACTCATTACAGCACGTTTCTATCATTTTTGCTATGTTTGTGGAATTATAACAGTCACACAGTCAACGTGTGAATATTTCCAGTCCCAAACAGGAATGGTGGCCATGAGTAGCCACTCCTGTCCCCTTCCTTGGCCTGGTGACCACTGATCTGGTTCTTATCTCTGAGGACCTGTCCATTCTGGACATTTCATAGGAATGGAACAGTGTTTGTTGATTTATATCTGACTTCTTTCATTTCTAGTGCTTTCCAGATTCGTGCATGTTGTAGCATATGTCAAGGGCTCATTCCTTTCTTGATTGAGTGTGTTCCATTGTGTGGATGGACCACAGTCTACTTACCATTGAACACTGGAGCATTCATGGTTTTTGTCTGCTGTAACATTCATGGACTGACTTTTGAGGGGAACCTGCCCATTTTTCTTAAATAGCCATGTTCAGAAGTGGAATTGCTGATTCACTCTTACTTGACCTTCTGAGAGGGTGCCAGTGTTTTCCAGAGCAGCGGCCTGCTTTCTGTCCCCGCCAGTAGTATGTGTGGCTATGATTTCTCCACACCCTTACCAGCACTTATTATTACCTGTTGCCCTGATTCGAGCTGTCTGGTCTCCCTGTGGGCCTGGTTTGTGTCTCCCTCTGGTTAGTGGTGTCTCATCACCTGTGAGGGCTTCTGTAATGAAGGGATGTCACTCTGTCTTGAATGTCCAACCACAGGCCAGCAGGGTGAACCCCTATCCCCGAGTGAAGGTGGACTTTGCCCTCTCTTGTCATGATGACTTGCTGGAGTCCGTCTCTGAGCCCGTGGAGTGGAAATACCACAGGCCCGAGGAGGAGATAAGGTAGGTGGCTCTCAACTCTGGGCTCCTGGTGCTTGCGTGGCCGTCACCTTCCATCCAGTGGTGCCACGGTTTGCACTGGCCTTGGGGGTGGCACAGAGCATTTGCAGTGGGTTGCAGAGCCTGGCCCCAGGGGAGACTTTGGACTCAACCTGTCTGTTCCTCATTGAGGTGAAGGGTGTGGATGCTGCAGCCAGACCACCTGGGCTCCTCCTCTAGCTCTGTTGTTTCCTTGTGCTGCAACCTTGGCACAAAGGGTCTGTCCATTGTGTCATAGATTTCAAAACAAGATAATGGTAATACCCAACTTCCCTAATGCATATGGTATGCATACAGCAGAGCCTGGGGCATGGCAAGAGCCCAGCCCCTTTGGCTAGCATCTCTAAGCTGCCTCCCCTGGGGGATCAGCCCCCGGGGGTGGCCGTGCAGGAGCACAGGGGACCAGGCCCCACTGCTCCACACTCAGCACCCTGATTGCTCTGCAGCCTTGGACCTGCCTGCTGGCTCTGGGATTATTTAAGACGAAGCCAACAGGTAAGACATTCAGTTTCTAGCCAGCTCACCATGCTTCTTCTTTTGGTTGGTCTGTATCTAACTGTAGGGAAGACTCATAATTTCTTTTTCTACATGCAACTAAAAACATTTATTCACTCTGCCTTGGGGATGGGGTTGGTGCCTGCATTAAACAGAGGCCAGATGGGCACAGCCCGCTTTGGCTCCTTTGAAGTCTTGGCAGAACTACCTAGGTATTCAGAGGGTCTTGTGTTAGCTTTGTGGTTGTGCATGTCTGTAGTTTGTTGGAGGAGAGTCAGCCGAAGACAAGCCCCACAGTGAAGGTCTCCATCCCTGTGGTCCTCTGGCACTTGTGGGGGATTTTTCTCACCCCTGGGATAGAGTTGACATCCATGAGTGGTTCTGTGGGACAGCATGGAGTTTGCTGGGCAGAGTTGGGCTGAGCTCTGGGTGTGGTGCTTCTCTGAACTCTGCTTATACCATGCTTGGTTGGCCCCTTCCAGGCGGGGTTTTTCCTGCCCCTGAGTGGTGGTGTGGACAGTGCAGCTACTGCCTGCCTCATCTATTCCATGTGCCACCAGATCTGTGAGGCAGTGGCGAGAGGAAGTAAGTGACATTCATGGGCCCTAAGGAGCTCCAGGGGAGGGGAGCAAAAGAGCGGGGAGAAGAGAAGCCCAGGTGGTGGACATCATGGCTGATGGCGGCTTTGTGGCTTTGTCACATCACGTCCCAGAGCCAGGAAAGCCCCTCCCTGGGGCATATACCTGATTTGACCATGAGTATAGAGCTGAATCTGCCTCCTGCCCTTTGTCGAGAGTGGGGCCCAGTGAAAGAATAGAGGCTCTGTGGTTAGACAAAAGTGGTGATAGATGGGATTAGCTATGCAGATTCCCTGATGACAGGCTGGGATTAGCTGTGTAGACAGTTCGTGCATAACATTGCCTTCTGCTTGATCTCTCCGGGTGGATTCAGATCAGGAAGTGTTGACTGACATCCGGGCCATTGTGGATGAGAGCAGCTACATCCCCCAGAACCCTCAGGAGCTGTGTGGACACGTACTGACCACCTGCTACATGGCCAGCGAGAACTCTTCCCAGGAGACGTGCAACAGGGCCCAAAAGCTGGCCCAGCAGATCGGAAGGTAGATCAGTCCTGGTGCTTAGGACAACCTGGCAGCTATGACACAGATCAGGGCTGCTGTCAGCTCTGCCTGTGACAGCTTAGTGTTTAAATATGGGTCTAGGAGCTGATCTGGTTTCTACTTTCTCTTAATTTGGAGCAGATTTTAGGAGAACCATTTGCTCCCAAGTCTTAGCCCTGGTACGGTTTCTATACTCTCTTCTCTCTGGAGTCCCTGAGTCCCAGGCATGGCTGTAAGTCAGGTGTGCTCCGGTGTGGGACCACAGGGAGCCAGCCCAGCAGAGAGACTGTCCCCCTCCCATGTCACTTCCTCCAACCTGACTGCCTCTGCCACTTTAGAAGGTAGAGAATACTTTCAGAGAGGCAAGACTTGGTTTCATTCCAAGCTTCCCAACTGTTTACCTCTTGGGAGAAAAGGAACTGTCTGTTCAGTTTGCTGAGCATAGCTAGAGCTGCTATAGTTCCACTCCTAGGTGTATACGCAGGAAAGTCAGAGGCAGGGACCTGAACACCCGAATAATTACTTGTACAGGAGATTCCATAGCAGTACTGTGCACTGGAGCCAAGAGGTGGAAACAACCCGCATGTCCATTCAAAGTATAGTTTCTCCATACAGTGGAGTCTTAATCATAAAAAAGAATGAAACACTGATGTCTTCTATAGCATGGACAAACATTGAAATCATTGTGCTGAGTAAAAGATGCCAGATACGGAGGGCCACATAATTGTGTAACTGGATTTGTATGAAGTGTCCAGATTAGGTAAATCCATAGATTGAAAAAGCAGATTAGTGGTCACTGCAGGGGCTGGAGGAGGTGGGAGCAGGGCATGTCTGTGAATGGGGATATGGTTTCTTTGGGATGGTAAAGTTCTGGAACTGGATAGCAGTAATGGCTGCACAACACTGGGAATGCACTAAAGATTGCTAATCACACCTTTACAGTGGTCACAATGACAGGTGTTATATGTGTCTTTCACACATGCACATATACGCGCACACACACACACACTGCCTTCATGGTCCCCATTTTTCCTTCTAGCTACCACATCGGTCTCAACATTGACCCAGCTGTGAAGGCCATTGTGGGCATCTTCAGCCTGGTGACAGGGAAAAGCCCTCTGTTTGCAGCTCATGGAGGAGGCAGGAGGGAAGACCTGGCATTGCAAAATGTGCAGGTAAGGGCCCCCCAACCAGGGCCGTTGTGCCCACCAGAGTGGGGAGGGGCACAGGGAGCTCTGGGGACAGCTAGTGCTGGGTCAGCAGCATGAGTACTGTGTTAGACATTGAACACACCTACAGGTTTCTGTGTAGGTGCATCTGTGTGTGTAAGAGAGCACAGGATGTGTCTTAAGTGTGCAAGTATGTACATGATGCATAAGTGTGAATGAAGTGTGTGATTGTGTGAGTATGCAAAATATAAACGTGTATATCCATGTGTATGTGTGAATCAGTGTGTGAGCATGTGCACAAGTGTGTGTTAGTGTGCATTGTGGGAATGTGCATGTGTATGAACATTTATATGTATGAGTGTGTTAGGTCTACATGAGTGCATGTCTGAGCACATGGATTTGTGTGTACAGGAATGTGTGTGGAAGTATATGCATATGTGCATGAATGTGTGAGTGTACCCAAGTGTGTAAGTGTATGTGAGCTTATATATGAGTGTGGGAGTGCATGTGAGTGTGTGTAGGAGTGCATAGGCATGTACATGAGCATATGGAAAAGTGTGCATGAATGTGCCCATGAGCAAGAATGTGGGTGTGTGTGTGTGCGTGTGCATGCACGCCTTTCTTCCACGGAGAGGTGAGGCCTGCTCCCTGTTGTGGGCTGCTATGGTGGAAGTGGATACTGTTCAGCAGTGAAGGGAGAAGAAAGACACTAAGTTGTACTTCTTGGATCTGTCATGTTTCTGTCCCCTCCTTGCTATACGTGGATCCCTTTTCCCTTCTCCAGAAGTGCCAGTAGTAAAGGGGGCAAAATGAAGTGGCAGAGCCCTTTCTCTAGCTGACTGTCACTTGGTCTTACCACTGAGGCTCCCTCCATCATCCTAGGTTCCAAAGATGGAGGAGCTGGGACCCTCCATGCTCATATGAGTACTGCGGGGGAACTCGAGGAATGCTGTGAGACTTTCCCCTGAAATCTAGAAAGCCCCAAACATTTTTGAAGCATTTCTGGGAAGCCTTCCTCCTGGGCTAGAATGGACCCATAGTGCAGTAGCGTGTGCCCTCCTGTGTTCCCTTTGCAGGGTAATTCTTTCTTCCCCCTTGTGTTTTCCAGGCTCGGATCAGGATGGTCCTCGCCTACCTGTTTGCCCAGCTGAGCCTCTGGTCTCGGGGCACCTGTGGGGGGCTTCTTGTGCTCGGATCTGCCAATGTGGATGAGAGGTATGTGTAGCCCCACTATGGCAGTTCCGGGGCATCCTGACTACCTCAGGAAGTGTTACCACAGCAGTGGTCCTCAATCTTTTGGTACCAGGGACTGGTTTTGTGAAAGACAATTTTTCCACAGACTGGGATTGAGGGATGGTTTCAGGATGATTCAAGCACACTATATTTATTTCTGTTATTATTACATTGGAATATATAATGAAATGAATACATAACTCATCATAATGTAGGATTAATGGGAGCCCTGAGCTTGTTTTTCTGCAACTAGACAGTCCCATCTGAGAGTGATGGGTGTCACTGACAACGGAAGTGTGTTGCTTAAGTCTAGTCTACTCCATAATCCTTATTTTGGTTGCAGAAAGCTCTGCTTCCAAAGATAGGATGTTGGAAATGGAAGCAGGGATTTTCAGTGCTTTTGTAGCAATTTCAGGCTATTCTGCCTTGACTTTAATCTAGAACATACAGATATTTGTAGTTGTCTCAAATATACTTTGAAGGACACTGTCATTTGCAATCTCAGGCAGTCGATCCTCTTCTCATACAGATGAAGTCGATTCACCTGGCTTATGCACAAATGTGTGACAGATCCATTCCTTTCCCGTTCAGTAGTCTTTTGTAGTTGAGAAGTAATGCTCAGATTCTTTTGAAAGCTGAGATAGGTGATCATGCACCAGCTGGAAGAAAGAAGGCCCTGGTTTAGTCTCTTTGAAAATCTCTGCTAATGTGCAAAACATAAAAAAAAAAAAAAAGCTAGTGTTCACCACTGCCCATGTAATTCCAGTGTGGCTTTTAATGCAGCCACTTTATCTGCCAACTTGAACGCAGTTGTCATTCTCTCGTGAAGTGACAGATTGGGTTTGTTGAGCAGGTTGAATATTTCACACAAGTAAGCAAGTTTTGTGACCTGTGTCACTGAAATATGTTGACAGTGTTGACTGTTATTCTAAAAGAAATCTTTGGTGCAGCTCTCAACTCAAAAACTTTGGCCAATGATATTTCTTTAGAAAGCCATCTCACTTCTGTGTACAAGAGAAGATGCGTGTGCTCTGCATCCATCTCCTCATAGAGCTATATGAACAGACATGGATTTTAGTCACATCCTGCAAGCATTGTTAAGTTTAGGTGACATTTTTTGACTAGCTAGCCTTTCAAATGAATGATACAGTCATGCACTCACATTCAGAAGCGACCTCTTTGACCTGAGTAGTGAAACCAGAAAGTCATCCAGTCGTAGCAGCTGCTCCTTCCATGCATATACTGACACAAAATGACCATTTCAGTTTTCTTGATATATAATCATTTGAAGACTTAAATACTTCTGCAGCTATGGTGTTGGTTGGCTACAAAAGTGCACCTAATATGTCCTCGTGCACATCCTCCTGAAAAAGAGATCACACAAAAACAAGCATTATTGTCTTCTTATCAACATTGGTAGACTCATCAATCTGGATTGTCTACCATAGTGGCTCATTAATCCTCTCACAGTTGTGCCTCAGTACCCTTTGCTGTTTCATCAGTTTGTCTAGTTACGGTGCTAGCTGAAAGAGGAACATGTACCACCTTTTGAAGCACAGCCACTCCTAAAAGTTCACAACAAATGACCTTAGCAGGCAGGATCAACTCTCCAGCAGTAGCAAAGCGCTTCTTAGCTTTAGCAATGCAGTTAGCCACCAAGAATGATGCTTTAAGTACAGACATATTTTATGAAGTGGTGGTCTTCAATAATTACTTCTGTTCTTCATGTTCACATATTTTTTATTTTGAAACATTCCAAAGACTTTTTTTCCTTAAATTTCTTTATTGGTACATTTTAGGTATATGATACATTTGCATTTATCATTGGGTGCTTGTACCTGTACATGATGTATCTTGATTTTCATTTATTTCCCCCATTACCTGTGCACCCTTCACCCCTCCATCCTTCCCTATTTACATAGACTTCGTTTCCATCTTTTTTCTTTTCTCTTAATTTTTCCTTTCCCTTCTTTCCTTTCCCCATCCCCTCCTACTACCCCTACCCCTTTGGACCTTTTCCTATTTCAAAGTATCAATTATTCATTATTAATCCTTGTAATCCTTATTTATACTTTCAGTTTCTCACACTAGAGAAACTATTCGGTATTTACACATTTGTGTCTTATTTATTTCACTTAAGAGTATGGCCTCAATATGCATCCATTTAGCTATAAATGTCTCTAGTCTCTCATTCTTTATGGCTGAGTATTACTCCATTTTATGAAAAAACCACATCTTCTTTATCCAGTTTCCAGTTGATGGCCACTTGGGCTGTTTCCAAGCTGTAGCTATTGCAAACTGTGCCGCTATAAACATGGGTGGACATATCTCTCTGTGGTATGATTCTTTTAATTCTTTGGGGAAGATACCCAGCAGGGGAATAGCTGGGTCAAATGAGACCTCTAGTTCTAGTTCTTTGAGGTATCTCCACACTGATTTCCATAGTGGTTC
The DNA here is from genome assembly GCF_000247695.1 of Heterocephalus glaber. Next base: position 16,083,283 of record NW_004624767.1, on the reverse strand, counting down.
CACCAGTCTGCACTCCCACCAACAATGGAGAAGGGTTCCTTTCTCTCCACACCCCTGCCAGCATTTGTTATTGGTTGATTTCTTTATAGCAGCCATTCTTATGGGGTGAGGAGGAATCTCAGTGTTGTTTTCATCTGCATCTCTCAAATGACCAGTGATGTTGAACATTTTTTCGTATGTTTATTTACTGCTTTTACTTCTTTGTCTGAGAAATGTCAGTTCATTTCAGATGCCCATTTTTGAATTGGGTCTTTGAATTTGGGGGGTCTGTTTTTTTTTCAGTTCTCAATATATTCTAGATAGTAGTCCTTTGTCGGAGGAACAAATGCTAAAAATTTTTTCTCACATTGTAGGTTGTCTCTTAGCTCTGTTGTTTTCTCTTGCAGTGCAGAAGCTTTTTAATAAGATGAGATCCCAGTTGTTGATTCTTTCTGCTAGTTCCTGTGCTACTGAGGTTTTATTCATAAAGTCTTTTCCTCTGCCAATATCTTCAAGAGTTCTACCTAACTTATCTTCCAGCAACTTTAGTGTTTCTGTCTTAATATTTAGATCTTTAATCCACTTCGATCTTAGTTTAGTGTATGATGATAGGTATGGGTCTAGTTTTAATCTCTGGCAGGTTGAAATCCAGTTTTTCCAACACCATTTATTAAATAGGCTATCTTTCCTCTAATGATGGTGGTTGGCTCCTTTGTCAAAGATAAGGTGGCTGAGTATGTCTGAAGTTGTTTCTGCATCTTCTAATCTATTCCACTGATCCTCAGGTCTCTTTCTTTGCCAGTACCATGCTATTTTTATCACAATAGCTTTGTAGTATAGCTTCAAGTTGGGTATTGTGATACCCCCAGCCATGTCTCTGTTGCCCAGAATTGCTTTTGCTATTCTAGGTCTCTTCTGGTTCTAGATGAATTTTTGGATTGTTTTCTCTAGTTCTGTGAAGTATATTGTTGGAATTTCAATCAGCATTGCATTGAATCTATATAGTAGTTTTGGAAGTATGGGCATTATCACTATATTGGTTCTTCCTACCCAGGAACAAGGGATGTCTTTCCATTTTCTTATATCCTCCTCGATCTCCTTTTTCAGGGTGCTATAGTTTTCAGTGTAGAGGAAAGACTTGTCTTTTAATCCAGGATGTTTTGTATTCACATGAAGAAGCAGTTAAAAGATTTCATGGCTTTATTGGATAGCTGGTTACCACATATTATACAAAGCAGGCTTGGAGAATGTAAATCACTATTGAAATGAACCTGTAATTTAAGTAGAACTCTTGGTACTTTCTTTCAAACCCAGCTTTGTTTTTGTTGCCAGTCTTAGAATCTTCTGCTGTCTTATCATTGAGTCTTTCCCTCTTTTCAAAGCAGCTCTCCAGTGACATTTATTTTTTACTCATTTTGGCTACAGTTAGCTTGTGGGATTACAAAAATTATGACTGAGATAAGTGTGCAATGCAGGAAAGAAGTTAAGATGGAAGTGGTAAATAAAATAATTGATGGGTGATGCATTGACTAAAATAAGTGTTGGATTCTGACTCAAATCGTGCCAGCAGATGCAGCTTAATTGTCACTTGCCAATCACTGGTAGAATCTTATGAATCTGTAAACAATTTGATTTATTATGGTCTCTGTGTAGTCAAAATTCTTTGTTAATTTTAATCTGTATTTGAGCCAGTTCACAATGCTAGCATCACAGCCTCAGCTCCACCTCACATCCTCAGGAGTTACATTCTCATAAAAAACATGAAATCTAGATCCCTCACATGTGCATTTTATAGTAGGGTTTAGTCTAATGCCACCACTTCTCCATTGCATCTTACATCATTTCTTTGCATCTAATTTTCACCTCAAAACCAGATAGCTCATTTTGATACAGACTGAAAATATTCTTTCTCATTGTGCTAGCTTGTTTAAAAAAATATCTAGAGACTCTCTTTTGTTTCCAGACAAAATTCAAGCTGATCTCAGGCCCAGCAGTGGAGGCTGGTAGATCTTTTTCAGACAGTTTCCCAACTTCCCTCAGGTGAGCTTCCCTGCCTCTCAGCTGTTCTTTTGGCTGTTCTTAATTTCTTATTAGCTGAGAAAATTTTAAAACTTTGTCATTTATTAGTCTTTGCATTGATCTGTCAGCCAACCCACCCACCTGTCCATCTATCTCTTCATCTGTCCATTCATTCATTCATCCATCCAAGCATCCACTCATCCACCTGCCCATTCACTCGTCCACTTGCCCATCCACCCATCCTTTTATCCACTTATCCATCCATCCATCCACCTATCTACCCAACCATCCACCCTCCCACCAAACATCCATCTACCCACCTACCTATGAACCCATCCTTCATACTTTTATCTATAGTGTGTTGTACTGTTTATACATCCTTGTATGTCTACAAGTGTATTCTCTTTAAATATAAAATTAACACCCTATATCTGCTAAAAAAAGTAAAAGTCTCACCTTCTCTGTGCCTAATTAGTTAATTCTCCCTCCTTTTCTTTGCCTCCAGTACTTGTGTTAAGGGCATTATTTTTGAGACAGCAGATATGTTCTGAGCCCTGACATAGTTTATGAAATAAACTATGAATTAATAACATGAATATAGTTTTACTTTTATAGATGAATAAGAATTTGACTTGTTGTAAAATTATATTGTTGTAGCATTTTTTCTCATAACTTTCAACCATTGTATTTTGGTGTTTAAAATTTTACCAAAAATTAAATATTATTCTCATAGTGGCTGTACTCTGAGTGTGTAGAGATTTTAGATGTGTATTTAGAAAATAAACATATCTCATAACATCTATTAGACATCTGTTTTCATCATCTTTTGCTGCTAACCCTTTCTCACAGGCAGACAGTTTCTCTAAAGTTCCAAAAACTTTTCTTCTATCATCTTTTAATTGTGCTTTTTCTGTCCTGTTGGTTTCATATCTGTGTTGTATCTGTTTATGTTTTCTGCCTTCCCCATCTACTCATTCAATATACCCATCTCATTCAATATAGTCATTTCTTATTTTTCTTTATATTCTGGGATAGAATCTCAACTTTATAATTTTCTATAGTATTTTAAGATTTTTCTTTTTCAAAATTATATTTTCTAATTACCTCTAATTTTAATTTTTAATTCAGTTGCATGCTGGTTTGTTCTTTCATTGGGTACTTGTTCAATAACTGTTGTACTTCAGGCATTTTTCTTGGTGTTGTGAGCAGAACAGAGAAATAATTCCTACATTACTGTAGTAGAAGCAAACAGATAATACCAAAACCAATAGTGTATATGTCAGTGAAACATTTACAGAGAAAACCAAAGTAGGGAAAAGGAGTTTGGGAGGTGTTTTTTTTTTTTTTGGTACCGAGGATTGAACTCGGGCCCTTGCGCTTGCGCAGCAGGCAGCGAAACCACTGAGCTAAATCCCCGGCCAGTGCCAGGAATCAAACTTGGAACCTTGCGCTTGTGAGGCAGCCACCGGAACCACTGAGCTAAATCCCCGGCCCAAGTTTAGGAGTTTTGTGAGTTTGCAAGTCTAAGGCTGGCCAGGCCTACAGGGAGTGAAGGACAGAGTGTGCTTCAGAGAGAGTCTGTGCAAAGATACTTGGGTTAGATTGTACCAGAACTGAGGACCAATCCTGGAATCCAAGGGATGCCTGGTCTTTTAGAATGGGGGATGGGAGACCTGCTAGGGCAGGTTTGGGGAGAGTTCAAAGACAGCTCTTCCCGAAGTTGACTGTGAAGGGTAGGAGAGGTGAAGGATAATAGCTGGGTGAGTGTGGGAACAAGGGCAGGCCCTTTCTTCTTTTAAAATGGTGGTGTGACAGGGCCAGCAGAGGGGCACTGCTGAAGGGAGATGAGAGCAGGGCCCAGGCAAGGAGCCTGCCAATGCGTCCACAGCAGCGGGAAGGCTTTGGGAGAGAGGGGATGAGACAGCACCCTAGAGACAGGAGCATGAGGGATTGGGGAACTAAAGCACCTACAGGTGAGCTGAGCCTTCCTCTGTAGCCAGAATGGGCAGAGCTGGGTTCAAAGCAAGGTGGAATTTTGCCAAGTGAAGGTGACAGATAGTAAAGGATTGAGGACATGCAGAGGAGAGATAGGAAGGGACAGCCATAAGAGATAGGACATATAGGGTCTAGGCCCCTGGTGACCTGGGCAGTGCAGAGGCATTGTCAGGGATGTCTTTGGAGATGGAGCACCAGCATGGCATGGTAACCCAGAGGCCCAGCCAGAGAACACACCGGCCCATGCAAGAGCCATTGGCTGGGGGATGGATGCAAAGAAGCAGATCTGCTGGAGAGGCCTGGGGTTCCCTGTGGCTGCTGGGGCAAATGGCCACACAGTGAATGGCTTGAGCTGCAAAGATTGTTGCTGATGGTTCAGTAGGGCAGATGGCCTACTATTCTCATAGGTGAGACCGTGCTATGGTCAGGTGGTTTCCTTTTGGGCTCCACCAAAATTGGTCCTTGCTTCCCCAGTCTCTGGAGCCCACATTTATCTCACAGCCCTCCTGCACCTTTACAGCCTGCAAGGGGATCTCACTGCCTGATCTCTGTGCACAGCTCTCTCCCCCAACCCTTTGTTACCTGCCCACCTAGGAACTTTGGTGATTACATTTTACTCCTACCTCTTAATCCAGGACCATCTCCCATCTCATCCTTAGCTCAGTCCACCTGCAAAGCCCCTTCTGCTAGGTGCGAGAACATATTCACAGCTCTAGGGTCTCTGCTGCCACTCAGGCTGAGCTCTGAGGGTACTGTGGCCCCACCACCCCTGAGGGACCTCTGTCCTCAGCTCTCCCCACAGGCCCTGGCTCCACCTTCTAGGCAGGCTGCTCCCAGCTGGGTGCTGAGGATGCCCAAGCCTGTTTCCTGGCCCAGATGTGTTCCCTGCCTCTGACCCCTTGCAGCCTGTCCTACCTGTGTGGCATTCTCCAGGACCCTGGAATCTGCCAGGCTCCTGGAAGAAAGGAGTCTGCAGATGACCAGAGAGGAAAGACTATAGGATTTGGGGGAGTACCGTCAAGAATCAATCAGTCTCTGTCTCTGTCTCTGTGTGTGTGTGTGTGTGTGTGTGTGTGTGTCTGTCTGTCTGTCTGTCTGTCTCTGTTTCTCTCTCTCTCTCAGTCTCCTTGGCTACCTGACCAAGTACGACTGCTCCAGTGCGGACATCAACCCCATCGGTGGAATCAGCAAGACTGACCTGAGAGCCTTTGTCCAGTTCTGCATGGAGCGCTTCCAGCTTCCCGTGCTGCAGGAGTGAGTGTGCACCCACTGGGCTGGGGCTGCAGCTCAGGCCACCAGCCACCTCACCTCACCTGGCCACCTTGCACAGCTCCATGTCCTCTGGGGAAAGCAACTGCCCTTCCTCCAGGCACTTGAGGTTCCACAGTCAGGCCACCCTGACTGTCACTGCCTGGCCAGATGGTGTATCCTTGTCTGCCTCCTCCCCCTGCTACCTCTTTCTCGCCAATTTGAGGCAGAAGGGACCCATGCATGTGCCTGGTGCCCAATGATGTTTCTTTTTTTTTCTTTCTCCCTTTTTCCCCAAGTATTTGGGCTTGAACCCAGGGCCCTCCTACTGAGCTATATCACTAGCCCTTTGTTAATTTTTTATCTTAAAATGGGTCTGGCTAAGTTACTAAGTTGCCCAAAGGGCTCGAACTTGCTATCCTCCTGCCTCAGCTGGGATTACAGGCATGTACCACCATACCTGGTTTGTGTTTTGTTTTGGTCTGTGGTACAGGGGATTGAACTCAGGGCCTTTACACTGAACTACATCCCCAGCCTCTTTTTTATTATTTTTTTGAGACAGGGTCTCACTAAGTCGCTAAGTTCCCCGGGTTGGGATCCTCCTGCCTCAGCCTCCCAGAATATTGGGATTACAGGTAAAATTTACTTTTAGCCAATATAATATATGATGATTTAAAGAGTTAAATAGCCCTAGCAAATTTATAACAGCAAAGCAATCCATGTCCCAGTTTTCTTTATCCCAGATTTCTGATCTCTCTAGGGGCTGTAGATTTTAACCTTGTAACTTCTTATCCTAGTATTCACGTCTTCTTCTTTTTTAAATTTTTAAATTTTTATTTTTCTGTTTATTTTGTGAGACCAGGTCTCACTATTTAGTCCAGGCTGGACTTGAACTCACTATGTAGCTCAGGCTGGCCTTAAACTCCATGACAGTCCACCTGCCTCAGTGCCCAGAGTGCTGGGATTACAGGTGTGCACCACCATACCTGGCTCCTAGCTCTTTTGATTGCCTGATACCTGGAGCCAGTCTAGGCCTTTGGCACATCATTCCTGCATGGGGAATGTTCTTTACCTTGCTTGTCCTCCCTGGGGAGTTCGAGTTGTCACAAAGGGATATATTGCCAGCCACTGGTGTGTAGGGGTCAGGGCACTCCTAGGCATCCTGCAGGGCAGAGAGAGCCACCCAGCCCCATTGTCCAGAGACAGACGCTGTGTTGTGCCTCCCATCAGGGCATCCAGCACCATGAACCTCAGCTGCACTCTGCCAGCAGTAGCTGCTTGCTGGGGACAGTGGGTCTGGGGGTCCCCAGTGACCGTGAGTGTGGCAGCAGCCTAGTGACTGACTTCTGTGTGTCTCGGTCACAGCATCCTCTCAGCGCCAGCCACTGCAGAGCTGGAGCCCTTGGCCGACGGACAGGTGTCCCAGACAGACGAGGTAATGGGTGGCTCTGTCGTGTGCCTTTTCCCCTTGTCCCTGGCGTGGGAGGGTCTCCTGTGCTCAGTGCAACCCTGGAGAATATTCACTCGTGTCTTGTTTCACACTGGCCTCGAATCCTCAGGGCTGCCAACCATGGTTCACAGCTTCAATGAAGGCTGGAAGGAGTCACTGGGGACACTTTAGCCTCCTGTGGCCACAAAGATTTACTCCTTTATTTTCTTCCAAAAGCCTGGAAGGTCTGTGGTCTGTGGTCTTACTGCATCAACTCTTATGTATGGCATGAGGTAAAGGTCCACTTTGTTCTTATGCCTTTGTGGAGTTGAAGAGATTCTTCAAGGGACTTTATTTTTTTGTCAGTGCTGGGAATGGAACCCAGAGCCTCAAGCATGCGAGGCAAGTTCCCTACCACTGAGCCACACCCCAGCCCACTTTGCAGAGTTCAGTGTTTTAGAGGCCATAGTGGGGTAGGGGTTCTTCAGTCTTGCTGGGCAGTTGGTCTGTAGTGCCCCTGAGTCTCTGTCTCTTGCTGACATTATCTGCTGGTCTGTTACCAGACATGGAGTACGAAGTCTCCACCTGCTGTTGTTGAAATGGAGGAACTAAAATGTCACACTAGGAAACCCCCACTTCATGCAAAGAAACCAGGAACGCAGCAGCTTCCTATGCCAGAACTGTTCAGTGCTGGGGATTCCATAGGGGAGACAGTAGGTGTGGCCACTGCTCTTAAAATGCTGGAGTCCCCTGGAGGGGACAGACAAGGCTTTAACCATGATGGCCCCACAGGCTGTGAGTGCTGTGCATCCGATAGAGACAGAGGTGGTAAGAGTGTTCTTAGTGTGGGTCAGGATAGGGCCCCAGGAAGGTGACATTGCGACTGAGACCTGAGGGAAGGCCAGGATGGCCAGCTGGGCCACAGACAGCCAGAGGCAGGGGCCCTGTTGCTGTGGATTATGGAAGGCCAGTGTCACTGTCTCTCTGATGATGCACTGGAGCTTGGTAGGACTGAGAAGGAACTGCAGCTATGACAGTGGAAAAGGTGGTGACTGGTGTGAGCGATGGTATGGAGTCGACCCTTTTGAAAGTGGCTTGAAGCATTCGTGGTGTGGCTCCATAAGGCTGGCAGCATTCAGTGGCTTCTAATGTTACCCACATTTCTGAGTTTGTCTCTTTTCTCTGAACCCTCTACACTTCAGGGAAGAGGGCTCAGGAGGCCAGGGGATAGGGGTCCATCTGCTCTGTTAGGTCCTTGTGGCTTCCATAACAAATGACCACAAAGCAGGTGGCTTAAGACAGCAAGACTGCATTCTCTCCCAGTCCTGGAGGCCACAGGTCTGACACCAAAGTGTGGGTGGCACTGAGGTCCACATGAAGACTCTAGGGAAGGGCCCTTCCTGCCTCTCTTGGCTTCTAGAAGCTTCCGGCATTATTTGACTTGTGACCACATCACTCTCATCTCTCCTCAGTCTCCATATGGCCTCTTCCTCTTTTCCATGTGATTCTCCTCTGATCCTTTATCAGGACACTTATCTTTGGACTTAGGGCCCATCCGACATCTGAGTTCACCTCATCTCAAGTTCCTGGACTTAATTACAGCTATAAAGATCCTTTTTTCAAATGAGCTCCTATTCACAGGAACCTGTACTCAGGAGAGGCACATGTCCTCTGGTGGCCACAGGTCCCCCCTACAGTCCTCAAACCCAATATCTGGCTCATTTTTCCAAATCACACCCCCTGTTTGGCCAATCATTGGTGGGAAGTAGGGCTGGCATCTGTTTCAGACCCTAGGGAGTCTCCTCATACCCTGAAGCCTCCAGTTCCCACCACACCTCCCTCTGGCTCTGGCTCATGGTGTCCTGGAATGGATCTCTGTCCTCTGCAGGATGACATGGGGATGACATACTCAGAGCTCTCAGTGTATGGGAGGCTCAGGAAGATAGCCAAGGTAGGGCCCTACAGCATGTTCTGCAAGCTCCTCAACATGTGGAAGGACACCTGTACCCCGAGACAGGTAAGACTGCACATGATGTCCTGCAGACAGAGGCCAGCCAGGCAAAGCCCTGTGTGCAGTGGTCCATTGGGCCTGCTGGAACAAGTGAATGCCATGTGACTCCAACACAACAACTTGTGTCCCATGCAGTAACACTTTCAGGACTCGCTTTTCACTAGTTCAGATCCTCAGTTTGCCCTGAGTTGACCCAGGTGAGGCTCAGCCATACCAGGTGCACACATGCACCAAGCCCCTGTGAGGGCAGCGTGGAGACTTTGACATCAGAATATGATATTGCTACTTTTCTCCTGGTTGTGAGCCTTTTTAGAACTGAAGTGTCCAGATGTGCTGGTCCCATAGCACCTCATGAAATGTGTTTGTGGACCTACTCCTGTCTCCTAAAGCAGATCAGTGGGGTTGGGCCCAGAGACTCTACAGTCTTACAGCTCAGCCAACCACCACCCAGCCCTGTCACTGTCCACTCCTGCCACCAGGGAAGGCCACCTACAGGGCTGTAGGCTGCAAGCTGCTTTCTTACATTGTCCAATGTGAGAATTCTGGCCTTGGGTCTTTCTGGACTCGCTGACTTGAAGCCTATGTGTTATGCTCCCACCAGGTGGCTGACAAGGTGAAGCAGTTCTTCTGGAAGTACTCTGTGAACAGACACAAGATGACCACACTCACGCCTGCATACCATGCGGAGAACTACAGTCCTGACGACAATAGGTTTGATCTGCGGCCCTTCCTGTACAACACACGGTGGCCATGGCAGTTCCGTTGCATCGAGAGTCAGGTACATTATGACAAGTGCTTTTCTCTATGTGTTGTAGAGTGTACATGAGCCTTGGGGATGGAGGGCTTTTCTCTGCACACAGAGGCATATTTTACCATCCTTATTTCTGCAGAGGGGCAAGTATGTTTAAAGATTTTTGTATATTTTTAATTGACAAAAATTGCATATATGTGTTTATGGTGTACAGCATGATGTTTAAAAATATGATGTGTGACTTAAATTTTTTTACAAAATGTATGCAGTGAAAACGCATTGCTATTAATTGCCCTCAAAATACTCCCCCCTCACTTCAAATGTACCGATCCCATCATTTTTGCCACTTTCTGAAGTAGTTCTGGAAGTCTTCTTCCATGAATGTCTTAGTTGTGCTGTCATGGCTGCCTCAGTGTCTTGAATGAGTTCAAAATGTTTATCATTCATAGTCATTTGTGCTTTGGAAAGAGCAGAAGTTGCATGGTGCCAGATTCAGTGAATAAAGTGGATGAGGACACACATAATGTATTTTTTTTTTTTTTAGCCTGCCTCTTGGCATGAGCAGTCAGTATTTTTGACCAAACCTCATAAAGACACTCATGAAACTGGACTTCCAGCACTGCTTCAAAAAGTGGCAAAACCAATGGGATAAGGGTCTTCAAAGTAAGGGAGAATATTTTTAGGAGGATTAATGGCAATGGGTATTTTATTGTAAGTTTTTAAAACATTCACTGTATCTTTTAATCAACCCTTGCATATATACATTGTGGAGTGGGTAAATCAAACTAACATATGCATTGCCTCACTTTTTTGTGATAAGAACACTGAAAATCTACTTTTGTCACAGTTTTTTTCTCTATAACAATGCGTTGTTATAGTTACAGTCACCACGTTATGCAATAGATCTCTGAACTTTTCCCTTCTGCCTAACTGAAATGTTGCATCCCTTGACCAGCATCTCTCCAGTACCTCCCCCTTAGTCCCTGGGAACCACCCTTCTACTCTCTACTTCCAAGAAAGAGTGCTATGTCTTAGCTTCCATGTATGAATGAGATCCGATGGTATTTGTCTTTCTGAGACTGGCTTGTTTCACATAGCATATTGTCCTCTCAGTTTGTCAATGTCATTTCAAAGAACAGGATTTCCTTCTTTTAAAGGCAGAATAGTATTCCATTATGTAGATAAACTACATTTTCTGTAGCCATGCATCCATTGGTGGACACTGAAGTTCTCATCTCTTGGCTGTGGTGAACAGTGCCGCAGTGAACATGGAGTGTTTATGCTTATGGATTTCACTTCCTTTGGAAGGCTTGGGATTGTTGGAGCATATGAGAGCTCTGTTTTGGTTTTTTTTTTTCTTTCTTTTGGTACCAGGGATCAAACTTGGGACCTTGCGCTTGCGCGGCAGGCACCGGAACCACTGAGCTAAATCCCCAGCCCTGTTTTATAATTTTTAAAGGAGCCTCCATACTGTTTACCATAGTGGCTGTGCTCAGGAGAGCAGTATTATTTCCTGTGCATGTTTTAGTCTGGAGTATCTAATAAGAACTTGTCCTCATCCTCAGCTCAATTGGGAAAGCAGTTACTTCCTTGTTTATTTTATTGAAATCTGTATCTCATAATATCTAGTATCAGTCACTTCATAAGTATTTAGATACAGAGCAGTACACACCTAACCAAAAGGATGATTGTGTTTTTAATAACTTAATTTCAGTTCACTTTATATTAGAAAGACCTTCAAAATATCAAAATCATCATTTTTCCTGAAAAAGCAAATTAAAATGGTATCTGCTGACAGTTATTGAAATTCACAGTACTTGTCAATATGGCTAGACAGAAACTGCCGTATCTAGCTAATTGGGGAACAAAAGGATGTTGTTTTCAGGTAAGGTTGATGGTAGGATGTTTATAGCTAGTCCTGAGTTTTTCCTCTGTGTGGCAGAGAAATTTCATAGTTTAGGTCAGTGAGGGAAAGGATATGCTGGCACTTTGAGGGATTTATTATATGTTACTTTTAAAAGAAAATCATGTGGTTGACACTCAGGGCATCTCCATACATTATAAGGGGTTGCTCTGAATAACCAATCAGGTGATTATTTTTTCTATCACTTCTCAAGTTTTATGCAAAAAAATTTTTGTTAAATTCTGTAATGGTGATATGTGTCTTTTAAGAAAAATGAAACATTTAAAAAAAAACTTTTATGTCCGAACTGACAGAGGAATTTGCTTTGTATAATGCAAGCCAAGCCGGCTTTTTAAAAAAAAAGTACTGTAGCAGATTTACTACGAGTTCAAAATTATACAGATATGTCAATAGATATATGTGCAACTAGATAGGGCCAACAATTGTATTTTTTTAAATAGATATTTTTAGCATAGTGGCTGTGCTAACTTATAAGTACATCTGGAGTGATTGGAGTTTGGCATGTGCTATTTTTGCCCATGCTGCGTTTTCTGGTGTTGAGTGTACTAAAGTTAGTGGCTATACATCACTTTATGAGAGCGGTGCCTGTCACTGCCACTTGTAAACAACTGGAGTATCCAGATGGCTTCACATCTTCTAAACCATTGCATCTTCCCTTTTACTAATTAATTAATAATAGAATAAAGGAAAGACTAATAAAGTCAATACAAAAGCAAGTTTAGGTCCTCTCCTCCTTCCCTTTCTTAGGCTCAGTGCAGATCCACCAAAGGGAACGAGTTAGACATGGTGCCCCTTCCTAGCCCAGGAGAGATAGTCAGCCGGTTGCCTTGGGGACGGTGTAGCCAGTGTAAAGATGGTGACTTGTAGAGAGTGCTCTGTGGAGCAACAGGGCTCAAAGGGCTGGAGGAGCCTTTGACAGTCTGACAGTCTTACAGTCGGCAAAGGTACCCTGAGCAGCTGATGTGCATGCTGAGGGTGGGCCCAGGGGGACAGTGTGTGCCACCTACACAGTGATTTGCCCCTGAGGGCCATCAGGCATTGCCTGAGGGTACTTTCACTTGTCACAACTGGGGTGGGGTCAGTGCTGCTGGCACCTAATGGGCAGAGTGGGATGCTGTGAACATTCTGCAGTGCCCAGGATGCCACCACCCCCACCCTCACCCAGTAGAGAGTGATCCCAGCCTTCGTGTCGGGATGCTGAGGTTGAGGACTGACCCACAGGGCTGAAGTCCTTCGGGATTCTTATTACAACAAGGAGACTCTGTGTCCCCGTGATCTGGTGGAAAGGAGTTTCCTGGCTGAACAACCTGGAGGATTCCAATAGAAGTCAGTGTGAAACAGAGGGCCGGGCAGGGGCTGGGAAAGAGCGTGAAACTATAGCCACTGCCCTGCATCCCCGAGTAGAGTTCACACCTTGCTCACTGCAGAGCCCATATCCACCTGCTGGGCCATCCTGCATCCCGGCATCCCTGCAGGAAGGGGACAGCCAAGTCTCAAGGGCAGGCTGGGCATGGGGCCGCCCAGGGTGGGAAGCAAGAGCCTTGCCGACCTGTGGATTCTTTAGCAGGAGTGAAGGGCTTGGCTTCTACCCAGACATGGGTAGGTGAAGATAAAAATATCTGTCATTTTCCCATACATGGTGACCTCCACAAAGGTGCCGAGACTTCCTCTTCCCCATCTCCACTGTGGTTTCAGCAGATGCCATTTGGTAACCTGCATTTTCAGTGCCAGCCATGAGGCCATCGGGGTGCGGGCCGCTGCCCATCAGCAGCACAGGTGTTGAGTCTGTGTGGTGACTGATTTCATGGGCTTCTCTCTCCAGGTTCTACAGCTTGAGAGGAAATCAAGACAGGACCTGGATGGCCCAGACTGAGGGTCACACCTGCCTGAGGCCTCCCTTCCCTGGGATCCTTAGTGTGACGTCAGCATAAGAGCCGCACATGCATCAGTTTTATTTCATGTTTGGAGTGAGAGAGGTGTTTTCATTGTAATTCCCTCAAGAGAAGCTAAAATAAAGCAAATATGTTCTTTAACCCTGTGGGGGAGCCCTGTTCTTCTACCGTCTGCAGCCTTCGACTGTGCCACAGCCCACGAGAGGTGGGAGGTACCTCAATGCCATCAGTGCAAGGGGGTCCTGAGCAGAAAGCAGGAGAAGCTCCCCTCCCACTCACCCCTGCCTTCCTGTCCTGCATTGCAGAACATTCCAGGGATGGTCCCTGCAGACCCTCCTTGCTATATGTCTGGGAGCCAATTGTTCTTATACCTGTTGTGCAGGAAAATGGCCTGAGGTCATCATGGCTGAGTGTCCCCCATGTCAGGAGGCCTCAGCAGGAGCCCTGGGTCCTCATGGCTGAATGTCCTCCATCCCAAGAGGCCTCAGCAGGAGGTCTGTGGTCCTCAGTTTTAGGCCTTGGAGGAAAATTGCGCCTGAGTCCATCCTCCTGTGCCCTAGATGTGCTGGAATCAGATGGGAGTCTCTGTCTCCAAACGGTAACTCGGTGAGCCTGAGTGCCACGGTTGTCTCACCCAGTGGAGTCAGGGCTGGGGGTCCTGGAATGCCATCCCCCATCACAGGCACTGAGCTAGGGGCCCTAAGTCCCTCACCCCTGCTCTCAGCTGAAGGATGATATGCCCAGTTATAGGGTAGTTTCTGTTACAGGGTTACACCCTCTCAGTTATGGGGTAGAATCTGCCAGTTATGGGTGGTGTCCTAGTGTAAAGATCACAAGCCCAGTTACAGGATTGTAACCTTTCAGTGTTAAGTGGTTCCCAAAAAAAGAAACTATCAGTTCCTCTCTAGTATTACCCAGCTCATGAAGGATCTTCCCTCGGACTCCATCAGAGACTTCCCCTAACGCCTCCCAGAGAGGGAAGTGTGCCCTCATGTCATACCAGAGCTCACTGGGATCTGGGAGACATGGGTGTCCCTCCTCAGCACTGTAGAACCCAACCACTCTGGGCAGGACCTTTCAATTGCAAAAGCAGTTTGAGGGGACCACACAGGGAGCCCCCTGTTTCTGCACAGGGGAGCATACCTGACTGGAGCTCATCCAGCTCTGTGTTGTGTATTCATGGTCAGCTTGATCAGAGATCAACTTAACAGGAATTCTAGAGACAGGAAAAGGAAGGCTTTGAGATGTAGCAGTGCATGAGGTCAGAAATCAAGGAGAAGCTGCAGCAAGACTTCACAATGAGCCAGAAAAATGTATAAAGGGCGAGGCTGATGGTTTCCATTTCTCCCATGGAGAAATCTTTCTTCTCTAGGGTCAGTGAAAAGCCAAGGGACAGATCAGGTAAAACAGAAGGTCTGCTAGCTGTGGTTTGAACGTGTCCCCCAAAAAGCAATGTGCTGGAAACCTAACCTCCAATTCAACAGTGTTAGGAGATGGGGTCCTCCAGAGGTAATTTAGGCCACTAGGGCTCCACCTTCATGAACTGATTAATGCCAGTTATAAAAGGGCCAAAACAAAGTAAAAAACAAGCCATGCATGGTGGCACATACCTTTCATCCCAGCACTCTGGAAGGCTGAAGCAGGAGGATCCCAAGTTCAAGGCTAGACTGGGCAACTTAGACCCTGTCCCAAAATAAAAAATAGAAAAAAGGATGTAGTTTAGTATGAAGGGCCTGAATTCACTACCCAGTGCCACACACACACACACACACACACACACACACGAAGAAGAACAAAAAGGATGTATTATTATGGAATGGCACCACCTAGGGACCCACATTTTGGAGTAGAAAGCATCATAAGGCAGAATATTCAAGAGTAGAGTTAAGCACATTGAATAAGCCTGCTGGAGTCATTGCACCAGGGTCAGAGATACCCATTTTATTATGAAAACACAAAAAATGGGGTTCATGCAGACCCAGTATTGCACATTTTTGTATAAAACATTATTTTCTCGGGAATTCTTGGCCTGATTAAAAGTTATGACTGAGAGAGCCAGGGTACTCCTGTATGTCAGAGCTTTCTGCAAATAAGTGGGATGTTAGCATGTTACCGATAGCCACCAAGAGCTGCTCAAAGAGCAGGCTAACTGTTTAGGGATTTATTTCACTTCTAGACACTGTTTCCCAGTCTGTATTGCTAGAGTGTTCCTGACATGTGGGAAATGGTCACAGTCATTCCTTGCTAAAATAAATGCATCAGGGGAGCTCCAGTGGCGCAATCGGTTAGTGTGTGGTACTTATATAAATGCATCAGGTTGTTCGTGTGTGGAGAACCTAGAGGAAGAAGAAGTACAGATCAAGTTTTTTCACCTTCTAGCCACAAATGTGCCCCTCCTGATCCAATGGCCAGGCTAGATAACTATGCTAATTTCCATAGGTTGTGGGACACCCTGCACTGTGCAATGTACTTGGAGGAGTCCATGGTCACCCACTAGATGTAGCACTACCTCTGGAGAGCTGGCACTCTACCAGGAGAGAGAAGTGGTCAGGCAACTCCTGCCTAGGCTAATGTGTCTGTACAAATATACAATGTATAAATATGTCTGTGCAACTCAAATGTAGAGCAGAGGAGAAAGCTCCAGGGCAGTGACCTCTAGGTTGAGAATGTAGAAAGAACAGGCAAGAAGGGGAGGGCAGTGTCCAGAAGGACAGTGTGAGGGAGGCCAAGGCTCAGTAAAGCAAGACAATCAGGACATGCCAGGCAATGAGGGTAGGATCTCATATGTTTTGGTAAAGCTGGGGTGTAGGGAACAGGGAAAGGGGACGTTACAAGAACCCCTACAGTGAACCCTGGTCTCCTGTGAGCCACAACAGCACAAAGTGAATTAAAGAACCAAGACAGAAAACAAGACTTAGAGAAGAAGCTGGGTTCTGGGCCAGATCAGTGCTGCTCTGGGCAGCAAAGATGAAGGCACACCAAGCTTGCCACTATTTATTGGGTTCATAAGGAGTAACAGATGACTCAGAGGGCAGCAGTGATCCTAGGACGATGGGGATCTTATAATTGCAGGAAGTATCAGATGTCTCGGAGTGTGGTGGTAATCCTAAATTGACAAGGATCTTATGCTGAAGAAGAGTTTATGTTGATTAGGATGAGCAAAGATGTTCTTACAACAGTAGGTGGGATGAGTTAAGCTGATAAGGAATTTGTCCTTCCCCAGGTGAAACCTTTCTCTTACTACTTAGTTCTGAAGGAATCAGGATGTCTTCAGCAGATGTGATCTTGCCCTTGAGTGTCACAGCATCATGGGACTATTGAAGTCTTAGCTGTGACTGAAGGCAAAAATGGAGTTATGTTTTGGCATGTCATTGCCAGCCTGTAGGCAAGAAGACTGGGTCTCATAATTTAATTGTGAAGTGATTTTCCCCCAAATTATGTAGAATGGCTCCCAACACTGTGGGCTTTGCTTTGTTTAGTTTTGTGAGATAGAATGTGCATGTGATAAAACCCACTTTTTTTTCTTTTTGCAGCACTGGAGATTGAACCCAAGGACTTTGCAATGAGCTACTTCCTCAATCCTTTTTTTTTTTTTTTTTTTTTGAGACAACATCTCAGTAAGTTGCCCAGGGTTGGGCTCAAATTTGTAATTTTCCTGCTTCAGCCTCTCAGATACTGAAATTTAAGGCCTGGTATGCTGGGATTTTAGCCACACCTGGCTAAAGAATTCCACTATTTTAAATCCACACCATTCAGTGGTTTGAAATAAATTCACAAGATTTACAACTCCCTTCCCTATCTAGTTCTAGAACCTTTTCATCACCCCTGAAAACAAAGCTTTTGTTAGCAGTCTCTGGCCCCTCTCACCCAACCCTAGCAACCTGGCATTCTTTCTATGAATCATATTACATGGTCCTTTGCACCTGGCTTCTTTCACTTACAATAGTGTCCTCCAGGTTCATCCACATGGTTGTGTGTATGTTGTTTCTTTATATGGATGAATAATACTCTATTGTGTGGATGTCTTCATTTCTTGGAGGTGTTGTGAAAAAAAAGGTATGATAATCTGAGTAGCTGAAAACAACAGAAGTTGATTGTCTCACAGTCCTGGAGGCCATAGGAGCCTGATGAAACCAAGATGTTGGCAGGACCTGCTCCCCCTGACCCCTTGAGGGGAGGGAAGCCACTGAATGAGTGGCCGTGCATGATTTGTAGGAATTCTCTCTGATCTCTGCCTTTGTCCTCATGTGACTGTCTCTTTATGTACCTTCGCGTGCCTTCCTATAGGGATACCAGCCATGTTGGACTAGGGCTGACCTACTTATCTAACTCATTACAGGTGCAATGATCCTATTTCCAAATAAGGTTACATTCTGAAGCACTGAAGGTTAGGGCTTCAACACGCCTTTTGGGGGGACACAATACAACCCTCAAGAGTGGGCATGATGCATTGCATTTATGCTGGGATTTTTTTTTTTTTTTGGTACTGGGGATTGAACTCAGGACCTTGTGCTTGTGCATTTCCACTGAGCTAAATCCCCAGCTCCTGTGCTGGGCTTTCTTGTAAGAGTAATGGGATGACAGTAAAATCAGCATCTCTCTAGTACTTGCTGTATGTATTCTCAAATGCATAACCACTCCACAAGGTAGAAGACAGAAGCTACTACTATGACAAGGAACTAAAGAGTGGTTGATCAGGTTAAACAGTAGATATGGGGGAGTTAGGGAACCTTCTACAACCTTCCAAAAGTTCTATAGCTGGTGAGTGGCAAAACCAAAACGGGTCCAAGTTTTCTGCTTGCAGAGCCCACCATTTTGCTGCACAAGGCCACCACCTTTTCCCCCACAAAGCCTCTGGGGCTGTCATTTGGATCTCACATTTCATTCTGCCCATGAGGATATAGGAGGTAAAGTGGTGCTCACATCCAGTGACTGCACCCACTTCCCCAAGCATCCTGCACTGTGTATGTGAGGACGGTATTGGGTTCTGGAGTGATGGGGAAGGATGCAGGCTGGTGTGAGGCTCCATGGAGAATGGAAGTTGAGCACACACCTTCCTCATTCACAAGGCCAGCTGTGGGGAAAGGCAAGAAACTACATGTGAAGGGTGGAATGAAATAGCTCAAAGGAAGAAGAAAAATACACCTCAAAGAGGCTGGGACAGGGAGGGAATGACATGTGGCAGGTCCAATCAAAGAGTGTTTCCTGGAAGAGGGGGTACTGAAGAGTCAGTGACATGAACAGCAGGTTCGTAAGGAGGCTGCTTTGGGGACTGGGGATAATATGGACAAAATGCTGTCTTTTTGGAAGGCACAAGGTGTCCAAGGGAAAGTCAGGATCTACCTGGTTTTGAAACCATGAGTCCACATCTGTTGCTCACCACTTGAGAAGACCAATGACTCAAGCACCAGTTGTTGGAAACCTGGCAAACCAAAGAAGTTGAAAGCCATCACCAACAAAGCCCATCCGGCCTATGGGTTGCAGGCACAAGCTTCTACTGGGGGTGAGGCAGCAGACACTAGGATAGTTCCAAATTCCAGGGTCTTTTTAGATTTTTTTGTGCTTTGCTTTTCTGATACACAGATTGCTATTACCTGTAGGTCATGGGATGTTGTGTTCCGTAAATCTAAAGAACACTTAGAGATTAAAAAGTCTTATGACTCCTTGTCCTTTTAGTTGCTTTTCCCAGGATTAGTTAATTCTGCCCTTAATTATTTGGATATAAAGGCATCTTTTCCTTGCAGAACAGTAGAAGACAATGAAAGACTACTTTTTCCTGTAGAATTGGGGGGAGATAGAGAAAAGCAGTTTTCCCCCAGAAGACAACGTGATAAGACACTGGAGAACAGTTTTTAGCCCATTGGATAGCTTCAATCCAAGGTGTCATCTGCAGGACAGCAAGTGGGAGACTAACAATGTATTGCCAGCTGTGTGGCCTCCAAAATTAGTGATTATTAAAAGTCAACTAAGAGAGAAGCTACAGAATTTATTTAGGGTGTTTTTTTCTTGCTAACAAGTTTGACAAAGATCAGGGTACAACGGAAGCAGGAGAGGAGGATAAATCTAGATTGCAACAGGTTCCATATTGCAGACATTTCCAGATTCAGAGCCACTGAACCATCTTGTGGGGTGATGGTGAAATGTGGAGACACTGATGGTAAGTCCAGGACACCCCCAGAGCCTGCAGCAACATGGGGCAGGACAGGAGCAAAGGTGTGTTCTGAGGCTCTTCACTGTGGGAACTGAAGGGAAAGGAAAGGAGGACGTCAACAGTGCTTTCGACCATTAGAACCTGAGCAATGGGAAAGGTGAGGACAGGGAGCAAGGTAGCAAAGGCAGGGAGTGTGTTGAGTTCCATTTTGTCCCCATTTTGTTTGAGGGGCACACAAGTTTGCACCGCAGCTAGGCAGTTTTAACTGCAGGCAATCATAGTCCCATGTCCTGGAGGCCAGAAGTCCAAGGTCGAGGTCTTGTAGGGCTGGTTTCTTCTGAGGCCTCTCTCCTTGGCTTGCAGATGATGACTCCTCCCTGTGTCCTCATGTGATTGTCCCTTGTGTGTATCTATGTTCTGATCTCCTAGGGCTCACCCTAATGACCTCATTTTAATTCTGTAAAGGCCTCATCTCCAAATAAAGTCACATATAGTACTGAGATTCAGGCTCAACATACGAATCTAGGGAGAGATGACCACCCCCCCCCAGCCCATAGCAAAGTGCTTACTGATTGTGAAGATACAGACAGTGGTTACAAATCTCACAACTGACATTTACAGTTTAGGAAAGATCAAGGCAGGGAGCATTAGGTCAGGAGGCAGAAATTAAAGGTTTCTGCCTGAAACTGGCTACAGAAGTGCAGCGAGGGCTCGGCCCAGTTTTGTCTTTTCTTACCATCAACAAGGCAAAATAAAATTCCTTGAAGTGTTTCCCCTTTGCTGTAAAAGCTGGCTCTGGTGGTGTTGGGAGGTCTGCAGTATAAATCAGTGCCAGGTGAAGCGAAAATGGGTACCAAATGCACACACAGAAGAAATACATATGTCAGATTTATAATCATTAAATAAATCAAAATCAATAGTTCACATCTGGACCTCAGTCAGGCCCAGGTGATTTTACAGGAAAATTAGAAACTAGGTAACAGGTTTTCCTGGCTTCCCCAAGTGCATCATGTCCAGAGCCACAACCCCAAGGCCTTTGTCTGTCTGCCACCATCCTTCCTGGTGAGCCATGACTTTCCCACACTTCTAGGAGCTCTGCTAGCAGCCTATTGTACCGTTCCCTGGGATCATGCTAGGATGGGACAAGGGTCCCCAAAGACCCATATCTTTGTTACTTTTCTCACTGAAACAAAATACTCGACACCCAAAGTTAAAGGAGGAAAGGTTTGTTTAGCTCACGGTTTGTAGAGGTTTCAGTCCATAGCTGGCTGGCTCCAAGGTAGGGTGGCATGGCAGAGGGACATTGCAGAGGAGAAACAGTCCTCAGCAAGAAGGCCTGTGAGAGCACATTAGCCCTCTTTCTATCCCTTGTATCCCACCCTAGGGGAAGTGTAGCACTCACACCCTTAATCCTATCCAGAGCTATGCCAAGACAATCAGTGGACCCATTTAGTAATCACACACCCTTGATCTCAGCATCACACACTCTAGATCCAGCCTCGTCTGAAAAGCAACCCCCCATGACTGCATGAGGCTTTAGGGGGACACCTAAACACAAGCCATAACAACCCATGTGGGTTGGTCTCCAGCCCATGGCATTATTGGGAGGTGGTAGAACACTTTGGAGATGGGGCCTAGTGGAAGGAAGTTAGGTCATTGGGGTAGTGCCCTTGAAGGGAACAGGAACATTGGAACCTAGCCCTTTCCTCTTCTCTCTCTTCCACACCAAACTATGAGGTAAATGGCCTTCTCTGCTATGTCCTCCCACCATGATGCACTGTTCTGCTACAGGGCCAAACAATGGGGCCTGTCAGTCATGAACAGAAACTTTCAAAACTATTAGACAAGACAAACCTTTCCTTTTTTTTATTATCTCGGGTATTTGTTACAGCAAAAAAGCTGACCAACACAGTTGTTAAATCCTACACCCTGGGAAGATCCTCTCACAATGATAATAAACATTTTACCTACAGTTGGGTTCCACTGCAGGTTGGAGACCCTTCAATATCCAGCCTGTGGATCTCCCTGGGCTTCTCCATTGTGCAGCTCTTCCATTATGAGATCCAAAGGTCCCTGACTGAGTTATGCAGTGACTCAAGATTTTGGTGTCCATTAACCCAGAGGTCCCCATCCATGTTAGGGTCCACTTTTGTCCCAACCAGGGCCCTGATTCTGGTATAGATGGCTTAATTGCATGGACAGTGGCTGCTCTTGAATCTGGGTGTTAACCCCAGCTTCTCTGCCTTCTTGCTGAGGAGTGACAGGCTCTGACACCTCAATTTAAGTTGTCAGTTCATAATGTAGCCTTTTGTATGGCCCTCCCCACCCCATTGCACCCCATTCCTGTGTCCCCCCTCCCTCCAGGACCTGTCCTACAGTCACCGGGACATTTAACAAGCCTGCGTAGCCTGGCCAGGAGCTGCACTAGCCAAGAAATGGGGATCCTTTCCAAAATCCCACCTTGGCATTTGCGCTTTCTCATCCCTGGTACCAGTGGTTGCAGATGGGGTTTCTGAGTGCTCCAATTGAATTTGTCCCTTAAGTTCATTTACTGGAGACTTATCCTCACTGCCTCAATCCAATAGTGTTGGGAGGTGGGGCCTGCAACATGTGATTAGTCATGATGTCAGAACCCTTATGAATGGATTAATGTTGTTATCCGAGAAGCAGGTTAGTTGCCATAGGTGTAGCTTCCTCATAAAAGGATGAATTGGAGCCCTTCTCCTCTTGCAAGCATGTGTTCTCTTGTGCTTCCACCTTCAACCATGGCATGGTGCAGTATGAAGGCCCTGGCCAGATGCCCCTTGATCTTGGACTTCCCTTCCTTCAGAAATGTAAGAAATAAAGCTCTGTTCTGTATAAATTATCCAGTCTCAGGTGTTGTGTTACAACAGCACACAGACTGAGAAACTGGGGAGGCAGGCTCTGTGATGAGGAACAGTATGTAGGAGGTAGAGGGAGGACTCCTTGGAGACCCATGGGGAAGGAGAGGTGGGAAAAGGGAGTGGGGTGGGGCAGGTCTGGGTGACAGGTAGGCTGGGTCATCTTGTAGCTTTGTTGAAGGCCACAGTTCTGTGCATTCCAAGGCTGAGTGACTGTCAGAGTGTCTTGCATTGGAACAAGAGGGGCCAGATTTCCACACCCTGGGTGGCATAGAGGCTTGCTGCAGGGGTATGACTGGTGGCCCTGCTCCAGAGTGTGACAGATGGGGTTTTAATAAATGACACCCCTGGGCTGGGGATTTAGCTCAGTGGTTCCGCCACCTGCCTCACAAGCTCAAGGACCCGAGTTCAATCCCCAGTATAAATAAATTTAAAAATAAATAAATAATTCCACCACCCGCCTCGCAAGTGGAAGGGCCCGAGTTCAATCTCCGGTACCAAAAAACAAACATTAATAAATAAATAAATAGCACCCCTGAGGTTTCCTTCCTGCCACTGGGAGACAGATCCTTGTATCCTGGTGAAGACTCTAGGGTTTGCTTATTTCTAGTTTTTTTGTAGTGCTGTTTTTGATCTAATACATTGACTTCAGGATCCCTGACAGGTGACAATCTGAGATGAAACACACAGCATGGGACAGAACTGTGTTGTCCCTAAGCACCTTTTTCCAGCTCATCTGGCCACCTGCGGCTCTCTGAAACCCAAGTCAGCTTGCCTGTGTGGCACCTGGCAGAGGGTGCCTGCTCAGTGTCATGCCAGTAGGTGGGTACAAGAGAACAGGCAAAGAACCAAGATATATTATGTAAAAGTACAAATTTCCAATGATGAATGTCATTACATTGTATACCTAAAATGTACCAATAAAATTTTTTTTTAAAAGAGAACAGGCAGAAGAGACAGAGAGAAGCCAGGAAACATCACTGAGTCTATGGACCCTCAACTGCCAATGGGCTGGCAAGATCTTGTATAGTTCCTGAGAAAAGGAACAAATGGGGGAACATTCTGGGAGGAAGGGGAAGTCCCCAACATTTTGGGTGGGAACTTCAGTGAGAAGCTTGAGGCTCTGCTCTTGTTCATATTGGCATGAGGAAGAAGAGAATTGATTGGGTCATCTGCAATGATCCCTGTTCATTTTGTTGTTTTCTTTTTTGATACTAATTTAGAGATTTTTCTAACTTCTCTATTTTTTCCCCAGAATGGAGGATTGACCTAAGGAGCTCACATATACTAGGCAAGCACCAAGAACTCTCCCAGAGTTTCACTCCCATCCCTTTTTATTTTTATCACCCCCACCACCACCACCAAGATAGGGTCTTGCTAAGTTGCCCGGGATACCTTGAATTTGTGATCCTCCTGCCTCAGCCTCTGTAGCAGTTGGGATTATGGGTACGTGCCACAATACCAGGCACTCCCATAAATTCTTAACTTTTCTGTCTTTGTTAGTGTCTGGTGACTTTAAGAGAAATGTGGCAAAAATGAGACTAAAGACAGATATAGGATCAAAGAAATCTTATTTGAAACAAACACTTGAAATTCCTGAAATCGGCTCAAAGAGTTTTACCCCACCTCTAAGATTGGGATAATTATGATAAAATGGGGATACCCAACTTGTGGGGCCTATATGGTCCAGCAGCCAAGTCCTGAGGACCATATGACCACAGGAAGGGGACCCAGGTCCAGCCATTCAGGGACATGTCATAGTCATTGGAGTGACTGCTCAACCTGGCTTGCTGGGATCTGCCATCCCTATCTGCAGTCCAATGCTCAAAAGACTGGCTATGTCTGGGCTTTCTGTGAACTGTTGTGACATACAGGGACACACCGCTGAGCTAGTGCATTCATAATAGCAAGGCTACACTACTTCCTAAATCCCTGGTTGTCTCAGAGTTGAGGTGCTAGTGGATCTAACTGCCCACTCTCGGAAGCACTGGTCTTTCCAGGTCACCATGACCCTGGCCCCTCCCTCTGTCCCTCATCTCTCCCTCTTCCAGTTAATCACATCCAAGATCTCACCCAGAAGATGCTGCCTGGGTTGTGCAGAGAACGGTGTCCCTCTGAGTCAGGAAGTGCACATCTTGGAGGGGACAAGAAGGGAGCCATCAACTCTGAGTTCTGGGTTCTTCCCACACCTCTTTCTCAAGACCATTGTTTCCCCATCCCGTGACATGCAGAGGACTTAGCCAGTCTGAATATGTTGTTGTCATTTACAAGGCCACAGTGAAATAACATGATAACTCCTGTCCTGGGGTTCCACATCCTGTTCTCAGTAAAACCTCAGATAAATCATACCAGTTGACTCACCCCATTTCTGGGAGCTGGAATTGAGTGTATTTCTCTATAACTTGTAAGGGAGAGACAAGTACTTTAAGGACTTTAGAGCAGGAGTGAAATGAGAGTGTTATAGCCAAGTGTGACAGCTCAATGTTACTGCCAAGTGTTACAGCCAAGCGTTATGGCTATCCGAAGGTCTCTGGAGGTGAAAAAGTTGAGTGGCACTTAGAGAGATGGAGGGAACCTTTATTATGCCAGTGGGCTCAGAGGAGTTTGTACTCTGAAGTCTGAGCCCCAAACAGAAATGGAAGCAACCTTATATAGAGATCTACAGGGTAAGGGGTTGGGACCACCTATTGGATAAGCAAGTTCATTGAGGCAGATCACTGGAGTTAACAGAACATTCTGGAAACCTTAGGTAGAAACATCATGCAGCACAAACAGTTACATTGTTTGAACAGAACATTTTATGGCAAAAACATTGATGTGAGGGGGAGAGGCATGCCCTGTTGTGCAGTACTTCCTTATCATTTTCCCTCTTTGATACCCTTATATAGGAGTAGCCTCACAGGGCATCACAAGTAGCTACATGGTTATCGCTTAGGTGAGCTCTCACCAGTAATCGACACACCGACTGTCTTGTGAGAGCCTGAACTCAGTGTTGGAAGAACTCTGTGAGGCACTTGAAGAGAAAAGTGTCAAACATCAACAACAGGAAGATGGGGACCAAGCAAAGAGACAAACCATGTTGTCTAGTTATCCCAGGGGAAACTCTAAAACCTGCTGATTTGGGATTGCTCTCAGAGTTTGGCAGCTCTGTCTCAGAGACTTTCTGCAGCCTGATGAATGATCCCTGATCTGTTAACATAGAAACAACACCGTTCCCCCAAATACCCCCTTTTTCTGCGATTAGTAAGTCTAAGGCACAGTGGTTTTGAAGAGTAACTGCAGCTAAAGAGTCTGTTTTGTAGATCTATTATAGAATTAGAGATTTCTTCTAAGCTATTGATTAACTTTTTTTTTTTTGGTACTGGGGATCAAACTCAGGTCCTTCCACTTGCAAGGCAGGTGGCAGAACCACTGAGCTAAATCCCCAGTCCGCTATTGATTAACTCTTGAGAAAGTGACTGGTAGGTGAGGGCTGCTATGGTTATACCTTGATTCCAGCTCCAACCCCTGAAGTTATTTCTAAGCCTGTTATCAGTGGTATCAGGAAGGGGGTTTGGTATTGTTGGGTGTGAGCCTGTACTGAGATTGAGAAGACAGTGTCTCCAGTGACAGTGTCTATCTTGGGGCTGAGATAGACAAGGGTTCAGGTTCTTTTCCAGTTAGCAGGGAGGCAGAGATAGGCAGAAGTCCCACAGAGCCAGAAAATGCTGGAAGAGGACAGACAGAAATGGTTGTGGACACTATGGTGACATATGATAGCTCATTTATCTTCTTCCCATGCACTCATTGTGAAGACTAGGGCTGCTCCTATAAGAGGGGGTGCTTGTCCTGTGTGAGTCTGTTGGGTAGCACCTTGAATTTTATTTTCCCAGTGAAAGAGGAACCTACTTGTATCAATTAGTAACCACTTTTGTCAGCCTTTGAGATTGGGTAAGAGTAGGCAAGTGGAAGGGGTTGAGGCTGCCGTGGTTACCCAGAAGAAATCCCCTAGGTAAGGAGTTCACATCCCTTACAGAAGTGGGACTCCACATTGATCAGCTGGGAGGTGCCTAGTCTGAGCCAGCAAGTGAGGCAGTATTGGCAAGTACCTGAGTCGACCTGTACATTACGATGTTTGTGGGGTGGGTGCAAGATTAAGATGACCTTATAGTCAGAGGGCAATAGATGTCCCAATACCTTTAGAGGCCCCAAAACATCAGAGGAATGGAGGCCCCCTGGAGGGCAGGGCTGCTTTATACAGAGGAGGGCCTAGAAGGTGAGTTTAATGTCAGGAGAGATAGGACTAAATATAGGTCAGTGTGTTGTAGCCTGACTTTTTCTGAGGAAGTCCCTTTTGAGTAAAGAAGCAATGTTAGCAGAAGGAGAGTTTCCAAGGTTTACAGTAGGATGATAAGCTGATGTGGACAATGCCCAAACTTGGGGTGAGACAGAGGTGGCCTCCGTGTAGACCAAGGAAGCTGAAATACATAGCCAGCAATCCTTCAAGAGACTGGAGCAGGTCTGGTTTAATAAAGTACTAATACTAGTACTAGTAAAGTACTAAATGGACTAGTTCTAGTGTGTTAGAGAGGTAGGGAGGTAGTGGGTCTTGGTCGTTAAGTCCCAAGATGGCCACAATGGGAATCAACAGCAACATCAGCATATTGGTACCAGCCGTTATCAATTAGGCCAGGGGTGAAAAACTTATCTTTATGTTTGTTTGTTTGTTTGTTTGTTTGTGTTTTTGTGGGTGGTTTTTTTTTTGGTACTGGGGATTGAACTTGGGACCATGCGCATGTGAGGCAGGCAGCAGCTCCACTGAGATAAATCTCCAGCAACATCTTATCTTTAAAGAAGACAGAGAATACCAGTGAAATATCCTATATTTATGATGAAGGCAAAGGCTAGGAGAATCCTATGAACAGTTGTCCAGTCTACGGAGTAACTGTAGCAAGTCCCACAGCAAAAATTAAGGTAAGCAGTCCAAGGAGAACTAGAAACCAGGAATAACAATAACAGTCCATAAGATGATTTAAGACTTTCCATGAATGGTGTCCTCAGGCTCGGGCTGTGCATAGACCAGTCAGCTTCCACTGTGACTAGAGCAGGGCTGTTGTCTGTTGGTGATGTCTCCAAGGTCAGATTGAATCCCGAGGTCTTCCATCTGAGTCAAGTCCTGAGGGGATTCTTGGAGTCCAGATGCATTGTCCAGGCATCTGGGACCTCTGTGGTGTGGGCTTTTTTGAGTCTCAAGTGATGAGCCCACAGGACAACTCCTGCAACTTTAACAGCAGTAGGGGTGACAAGTACAACAATGTAAGGCCCTGTCCAGATAGGTCGAAGGGGTTCCTTTTTCCAGTCTTTAACCCACACTGAGTCCCCTGGCTGGTACGGGTGTACTTGGGTAGCTGAGGAGAAGGGGATCCTCTCAGAAACAGTCTTATGAATCTGAGAAAAAATCTTACCTAAGGCCTATAATTCTGTAGTTAGACTGCCTGATGTCCCCTCTGAACACCCTTATTATGGGTGGGGTCTTCCAAAAGAAATTTCATAAGGGACTAACCTAATGGTCCAGGGGTGTGTCAGACCCAGAGTAGGGGTAGGGGTAACATGTCAATCCAGGACTCTCAGGTTTCCTGACATAACTTGGGTAAGGTGGTCTTTAGGCTACAATTCATGTGTTCTACTTTTCCTGAGCTTTGGAGTCTGTATGCTGTATGGAGTTTCCATCAATCTTAAGCAGGTCAGCCAGGGTTTGTACCACTTCAGCTACAAAAGCTGGCCCATTGTCACTCCCCATTGTTAGAGGCAGTCCATATCAAGGGATAACCTCATGCAACAAGAGCTTGACAACTCTGTGTGCTTTCTCAGTAGCTATGGCTTTCTTAGGTAGGTATGGCTTTGACCCAACCCGAGTATGTGCAAACAATGACCAATAGATATTTTTTTAGCTGATAGGGTTTTACTTTAGTAAAATCTATTTCTAAGTCCTTAAAGAATGACATTCCAGTATATTGGAGACCTGGGACTGGCTTGGGTCATTGCAGGGGGTTATTTCCGGTGCAAGTTGGG
Organism: Heterocephalus glaber; assembly: GCF_000247695.1. Next base: position 16,054,951 of record NW_004624767.1, on the reverse strand, counting down.
GATTGCTGGCTTATGGTGGCACAGAGTGAAGACAGCCAGGGGATGTAGAAGTATCAGCCCAACAGAGCCTTAGAAGCTGATTTTCCCAGATGGTTCAAGTTGTGGAATTCTTGAACTAGGGCATAAACCTTTCAGTGGGGTATGAATGTCCTTTGCTCTCAGAGTCCACCATGCATCAGGGACTTTGAGTGCCCCTTCTTGTTGGGCCTACTGATTTTCTTCAGAGGCATATATTGGTTCTTATTTTGGTAATCTGTAGGGAGTATGTATAATTCTGTGGAATCAATTTGAGTTGCTGTCACCATGCTAATGAGGGCAGCTTCTCTTGCCACTGGTCTGGTAGCTGGTTTCCTTGGATGACAGCATCTTGCCCCTTTTGGTGTCTCCAGCAGTGTATGATGGTCACTTTCTTAGGTTCCCAGATAGCCTCCAGGAGTTGTAATATCTCTTCTTTATTTTTGATCCCTTTACCTCTTGTTTATATATGGCCCTCAATATATATATGGACCCATGGGCATGGACTGTAGCAAAAGCATATCTAGAGTCAGTGTAGATGTTAAAACTCTTTCCCCTTGCCCATTGCAGGGCTCAGATGAGTGCACAGAGCTCCACCCTCTGTGCAGACCCCTTTGGGAGGGGACCTGCCTCGATGATTTGGTCTATAGTAGTGACTGTGTATCCTGCAGTCATTCTATATCCTGCATGAGGCTGCTGCCATCTGTAAATAGAGTAGAATGCGGTCTGGGATCCAGTACCTCGGTGATGTCAAGTCTACTAGAAAACAGCTCATTGGCAACTTCTTCACAGTCATGGTCTGGAGGCCCTTCCTCATTTCACAAGAAGGTGGCTGAATTTAAAGACTGAACAGTCTCTAAAGTACCTCGGGGACTTTTGCAAAGCAGGCCTTGGTACTGCGTCATCCCAGCATTTGAGAGCCACTCATGTCTCTTATGTCTTGGTTATTCATCAGGATCATAACAGAGTGGGGAAACTTCACCCAAAGGTTTTGTCCCAAAATCAACTTGCCTACTTCTTTAATGAGGATGACAGTTTCCGCTAGAGCACAGAAGCAAGGGGGCCATTCAGTTGCTAATGTGTCTAATTCTTTAGACGGATAGGCCACTGGCTTCTGCCAGGGCCTGACCATTTCAGGACTCTAAGGGCTAGATGGTCTTTTTCATGAACAAAGATATTAAATTCTCAGCTCCTGTCCAGCATTCCTAACACTGGAGTGCTAATGTGGAGTCATTTGATCTCTTTGAAGGCTGATTCTCGTTGAACTTCTCTTTTTTTTTGTATTGGGGATCAAACTCGGGTCCTTGCGCTTGTGCCACAGGCAGCAAAACCACTGAGCTAAATCCCCAGCCCTGGACTTCTCATTTTAAAGGCTGACTCTCAGGTCTTGTCAGGGCAGCATAGAGGGGCTTGGCCTTTTCTGCAAATCCTGGGATCCAGATATGGCAAAAAACAGCCACCCCCAGGAATTCAGAGTTTCTTTTTGTTATCAGATCTAGGGAAGAAGCAGATGACTTGTTTTCTTTCCATTCTCAGGGAGTGGTGTTCCTTGGTTATGATGAACCCCAGGTACTGGACAAAAGGTTGGCATATTTGTGCCTTTTTCCAGGACACCTTGTAGCTAGTGTTCATTAGTAGCCACAGAAGGGCCTGTGTTCCCTCCCAATATTCCTGTTTGTTTTTGCTTGCCAGCAAGAGGTCATCTACATAACGGAGCAGAGTACAGTTTAGTTTAATCCCTGGGAAGGCAGTTAGGTCAGCAGCCAGGGCTTCCCTGAATAGTGGAGGGGAGTTTTTACACTTGATCTTAGCCAAAAGGCTGAGAAGCGATGGAGGGGAATTTTTGAAACCTTGAGGAAGTCTTGTCTAGGTTAACTGTGTCTTTTGCCCCATATTGAGGTCTTCCCATTCAAAGGCAAAGAGCTGCTGGCTTTGGGGGGCCAGCCACAGGCAGAAGAAGGCATCTTTAAGATCCAGACAGGTGATTCAGGCTGCTTGAGGTGGGATCAGACTCAGCAGGGTGTAGAGGTTTGGAACAACTGGATGCACAGTACCTGTGGTTTTGTTGATTGCCTGGAGATCCTGTACCAGTCAGTATCCATTTCTGCCTGGCTTTTTAACTGGCACTAGTGGCATGTTCCAAGGGAACCAGCATTCCTCCCAACTTCCTTCCCCTTTGCCCCTTTTCTTCCTATTCCACATTACCTATTATACCACAAGTTGGATCTCTTCTTATTAAAAAGCTTTTCTGCACAGCAAGAGAAACCACCAGCAGTGTGAAGAGACAACCCACAATGTGGGAAAAAACCTTCACCTGCTTTTCCTCAGACAAAGGTCTAC
>NW_004624767.1:16034436-16049741 GCF_000247695.1 Heterocephalus glaber | reverse complement strand
CCATCTCATTTCCCTTTGGGGTTGCTGTAGGTGATCTGGAAGTCTGGTTCTGAGGCTTGTTTACATGTCTTCTCATTTTGATGGGGGCAGGGTGCTGGGGGGAGGCATGCTGCTGGCACCTGCACAGCTCACCCCCTCTGTGCTGGGAGCAGTCGCACGTCGACCTGGAAGCCTCCTCATATATATATATGTTATTTCATAAACTGAGATAATAATTGTTTATTTAACCCACCATAAACTGATGAGTAAAAACCTTTTAATAAGACAACATTTGTTTAAAACTCACTTTTAGCAACCAAAAGTTTTACAATGGAAAAGAGTAGGAACTAGGTACAATGTAGAATCTTTGTTCTTAGTCTAGTTTTGTAAGTTTAACTAAAAGCATCTTAATATCTTAAGAAAACCTCATTGCTTTACACACAGAGAACTTTTCAATCATAGCCAATATAAATATATTACAATAATAATTATAATAGTACATTTACTAATTTTTGTTGAGGTGTGTCACCACCCCACTAAGTTATCTCAACAATCATCTTACATGACTCATGAGAACCAGTCATAACAGTTACACCTTCTTGAGCTAATATTATTTTAAAATCATTGTATACAGACAACAATAGGCATTGTATTTGTCAAACCAATTTTGATATCATTTGATTGGCTAATAACCTGAAAGGAAACATGTCACTAACTTTAAAGACATTTTTACCTTTACTAACTGATTTAGATTAGCCCACTGTTAAGCCATGTGAACCAAAAAGCATTTGGGCTAATATCATGAGTGTTTATTATCCAGCCCAAGTAGGACATGAAACTGACATATAGAAACATACATATTAATTTAAAACATATATAATCTTTATTTTATCAAATTTTAAGGCTTTTATTTGTAAGTCCCATGTGAGTTTTAAGTCTTTTTACCTTCATTCTGTAATGTTTAAGTGAACTTAGCCAAAAACCTATAACCAGTTTTGTTTTTGTTTCTGTTTATTTTTGTGTGAGGGAGGGTGAGCGGGCAAAAGGAAAGAAGGGAAAGAAAAAAACTTAAAGGAAAATAAAATTGATATAAGCTTAAAAATCTTTAACAAAGCAGCTTTAGGTATCTTAATAAGTTCAAACAAGAAACACAGACACAAAAATAATTATTTTTAGATCAGAGTGTGCTCTTAGAAGGGAAATGACTGTCATTGCCTGATTTGACCTACATACTAGGCAATGTCATCAATAAACTATACATAATATTTTTAATGTGTTCAAGTCTTCTAGTTTTGTTGTTATCTTTCCTTCTTCTATTCTGGTGGGGCAAAACCTTGTCATATAAAATTTTCTCACACCAAAAATATATCTTTGTACTTTTGACTTTCTTTATATATTTTTTTCTCTGTCCTACTTACTGGTTCCTTTCTATAACAAATGTCCCTAGTACATTTTTTTATTCCTTTAATTTTTAAAAAATATTTGGTATAAGAGCTATCTTTCCCGCCCTCTGACATTTGTCCCAGTGGATTGTTCATGGCTACCCAGCCTTCCAGGGCCACCTAATCTGACCTTTGTCCCAGTTGACTATCTAGGACAATGTCCTGGGAATATTTCCTTTTCCCTATCTCTGTTTCCTTAGACCTTTCCCATTTTTGGCTGGACCCCATGACTGAGTTTCCCTCTGTATTCAACCCCCCTACTGAAGGTTTCCTATACATCCTGAGAGCCACTTTCCTGCACACTCAACCCACACACACAATGGAGGTATTTTGTGCATCCTGAATCACCCGGCTTGTGCATTTAATACCCCTCCCCGTATCACTTGTCCTTCATTTGCTGTTTTCCCCATGGGAGAATGAAATCACACTTTCTTTGTTTCTAGGACACATCTCAGTCACACATTTAACCCCCAAAATGTTCCTCTTGACTACAAAGGCAGTACTTATAGTCCAGTTTTCCTACCTTTGCTCATACATGAGATTGCGTGGTTGCCGTGGGTGCCTGTCTTATTTTCCCTGCATTGGTTTTGTTGTCTTCAGGACATGGTTTCAGGTGTTTTATAGCTTCTGCAAGGAGACAGAATATGGGCAGAGTGGGCTACCCAAAAATGGGGTGGAATGTGTCTCCCTCTCCACTAGGACCCAGTCCATGTGGGCACAGAAATCCCAGAGTAAGCCCCCAACTGAGAAATGTGTTCACTTGTCCAGACCCAAAGAATGGACTTTAGAAGCAGAAAAAGCAGTGAAATAGACTTTTATTTCTCATTCTTGCAAGAATTGGATGTCAGCCCAACAAACAGACTGATACACTCAGAGTGGTCCCAAAGAGCAATATGAATCCTAATGTGCTAACATTAATTCCCCTGCTAACACTCAGTGCCCTGCTTTTTTTATTGGCTGGGGTTACAGTCTGTTCAATGGAAGCCTAACTTTTTTATTTCTCTCCTTCTGTAGCAATTTGTGAGTTTTTTAAAAGCAAATGGTTAAACTGCTGAGGGATAACTTTTTAACTGTCAATGCTTTCCTGGAGTTTGTATAGTGAATCCATACTTAATTGACTACTTAACCACCCCCGCCCCTTTGTTTAGAGACCTTCTCAGATGCACGTCCTCAGTCACAACCTTTGGCTAAAAGACCTTTTCCTGAAAATAGACCATTAAAAATTGTTATTTCTTATGAGGCCTGGTAGGAGGAGGTGAGTCACTGGTAGCATGGCCTAGAAGGCTATATCTCCCTCTTTTCTCCCTTGATCACTCCCTCTGCTTCACTGCCCTGCTATAAGCAAGCCTCCTCTTCCATACCCCTCTGCCATGACACTCAGCCTTGGAGCCAACTGACTATGAATTGAATCCTCTACAAAAAATGTTGAATACTTTAAGGGAATTCCTGCAGCCTATGTTGCCATCCTCCAGCCCATGTTGGCCCCTCTGTGCCTAGACTTCATATGCATGAGTGACTGGCTTCTCCATGTGTCTGGGGACAGATGATACTTTTGTGATTATACTTTTGTGACAGCTTCTTGATTACCTGGGGGACTTAGCACATAGGTGGGCAGGTAGGTTAGTGGACAGATAGGTTAGTGGCTCTGATCCATTTTTGGTTCTTTCATGCATCTCAATCCACATCTGTCATCACCACAGTGGTCTACCAAGCACATGCCAGTGCTCCTTTTCCCATAGTACCACTCACAAGGTCAGTCCTTTAAAGGTCACCTAATCTGTGCAGATGGTCAGTGGCCATTTCTCCTGAGTCACACTATCCATGCTGCCCTTAGCTCAGCCCACTCATTGCTTTTCCCTTCCCCACTCTCTAGCCAGATGGCATCTGTATTCATCTGTGTTGCTACTGCCTGTCCATTTCTGCTCTGTACCTTGACTAGTGCCATCCAACGTACCAAGCTTCTCCAGGAATAGGCAGTGTCCTTTCCAGCATTTTATCTGCCTCAGTTGTTGGTTCCATCACTAGGAGTGGTTCAGTAGCTCATAAAGACACAGACCCCAGTATGGCCTGCATGACATTTGTCACAGGGCTAGCAGCAGGACCTCATGCTACTGCAAATATGCATGTCACTTTTGCAAAGTCTGATTTTGTGCCACCCTAGAAAGAGAGACTTGGATAAAAGGCCTTCAACCCAGCCCTTAATTGGATGTTCTGTTTTTACAGTCACTGAAGCACGTCTAGTGATGGATTCCACCTGCCACACAGCTTCTTATATGGCCATCAACTATTGCTCCAGTCCCATATACAAGGCTTCTGCCCTTTTCATGACTGGGACCAGAACTCTATTGGAACTGTCAGTTCAGGTCATTTTTGTCATAGCTCCCAACTGTAGCTCCCAGGGTTTCTGGTAACCTCTAAACAAACAAGAATTTAGGTGCTAGGGCACACAAGTTAGCCTGCCCCACAAGTATTTTAGCTTGCACAAAAGCCACTTGAGCTCTTTTGTCCCAATCCCACATGATCCCCCATTTTATAGAGTTATATACACGGCAGGCATCTCGAGCAAGGTGGTGTATGAAAATGTGCCAAGAGTCCTAAGAACATTTGTAGTTGCTTTGCATTCATTGGTACAAGTTACTGCACTTTTTTTTCAGTGACATTCTCCTGTATTGTGCATGTCTTACCTAACCATAAGACCTCCAAAAACTTTACAGCAGTTCCAGTCCCCTGCACCTTGTGGGGATTGATTTCCCATTCTCATTCCTTCAGGTGTCCTTGTATATACTCCAGGTGTTTTTCTAAATCTATAAGACACTCGAGGTTAGCATGATATCATCTATGTAATGAAACATTTTCACACTGCAGGAAGGCTAGCAAGTCAAGATCCCTGCCCCATCACATGATAAAAGGTGGGGTTGACCAGGTAGCCCTGGGGGAACACTTGAAAGGTCCAGTGCTGTCTATTCTAGGTGAATGCAAACTGGCCCTGGGATTCAACAGTTAGGGGAATACTGAAGAAAGCATCAGCCAGATCCAAAACAACATGATAGGATTCCATACCCTGCACCAGCTGTTCAGTCAGGAAAGCCATGTTAGGCACAGTGGCATGGAAGGGTAGGGTACCTTATTTAACTCTTTACAATCCACAATCATCCTCCACAAGCCATCTGGCTTTTTTACCAGCCACAGTAGACTGTTAAAAGGACTGCAGGCTAGGCAAACAATCTCTACCTTTTCTACTTCCTTGATAATAACTGTGATTTCTGTATATCCCCCTGGTAGTCTATACCTCTTGGTATTAGCTAATCTATGGGGGACAGCCATTTTCACTGCCTCCCACTTTACCTTTACACCCTATGTCTTCTGATTGTAATGAAATTCTCTGACTGTGGTGAGCAGGGTGTACTGCAATAACATAGCCACCCCTAGTATGTTCTCTTCCAGGGGGAGATATGAATAGTATATTCCCAGGGGAGGGGAGGATAGTTGCTCACCCCCAATACAAGCATAATATTCCTCAACTCTACTGTTCTATTTCTATATCCATCTATAGCTGCCCACTGTCCTTTATGCTTCTGGAGATTGCCATGAATTAGGGTACATTCTACCCCAGTGTCCACCAAACCTATGTATTTTACATATTAGTAGGGGACCAATATATTCATAGCTTGACATGAGGCCTCTAGTAGCCCTGTATGGCCCTCACTTTCAGGCAAACTTCTCTCCCCTCCACCACACTTCCAAGGTTCCCACATCATAAGATTCTCTGCTTCCTCCATGGGGATGTTGAAAGCATGACACATTTCCTCATATTTTCCCTTCTTAGTGAGTTGTTCTGGTTTTAGAGCCCTCCAAAAACCCACCAGAACAGAATTGGGCTTCCATTAACCTGTTTTATTGGCTCCCCAGTGTGGCACACATCCTATGGGGCCTTTCACTTGGTTGCCTGTCTGAATGTCCCCCTTCGATTTCTTTAGCACTTTCGCATACTCAGTTCACATGGTGATCCAAATCACTTCCATCTGCCAGAGCCTCCCTCTTCACAGAGGTGGTACCACACTAGTGGACTTAACAAGGCCCATGTAGCTACATACCACCAACCAGGGTCCCTTCTGGATTAACTTTCATCTCTGGTCCCCAGTAAACATGGTTCTGGCCAGGTGAATTCAGTAGTGGAAGTAGCCTCCTGCGTCCCCAGCTCCTGTAATACCATTTACCCCTTCTCAATGCCTGACATCTGACATCCCCCATTACATGGACTGTACGAGCCATATGTGTTAGTTACTTTTCTCTTGTTGCTGAGTCAAAATACCCAACACCCATAATTCAAAGGGAAGGGGTTTATTTGGCTATAGTTCATAGAAGTTTCAGTCTATAATTGGCTGGCTCCAAGGCAGGGATGGCAAACAGGCATTGCAGAGGAGAAACAATAGGCCCACAAAGAGTAGCAAAGGCAACAAGAGAGCCTTACTAGCATCTTCCTGCCCCTTTTATCTTACTCAGACTACTAGGATTAAGGCAGTGCCAAACCAATCACTTGCATTTAGTGGTTTAGTAATCACATGCCCTTAATCCCAGCATCACACATTCCAGACTCTGAAAAAAGACTACATGAGGCTTTGGGGGACATCTAGACCCAAGCCATAATACCGTATGAGCCAACCCATTAGGGAGCTCCACTCATTCCTGGAGATTATGCAGCCTCTGTCTCAAGGAGGGCTTGGTCATTTCGTTACAGTGCTTTTCTGCCTTGATAGCACCTAAACTGGTTCCCAAAGCCTTACAAGCCAAGCAATCAGAGGCTCTTTCACTGCTTGGTTGAAAGTTTTCTTTAACCCATGTAGCTCAGAAATAGAGTATTCCCTGATGACTATAGTGTTTTAATTAGGTCCATTATTAATGCCTCTATCCACATGTTGAATCATGGTCTTTTTCTTTGTATTAACGATCAGACGTGGGGTGTGTCATCCATAATTTTCACCCTCATTTCTTCTGCTCCATTATCTTGAGTCTTCTCCCGGATTCTAGATCTTTGGGTTCCAGGTGGGATTCGCCAGCACAGTACAGATCTATGCACTTTTTTCCTTTCATCCATCCCACCTGTAAGAAATGACAGGCTAGGACACCATCTCATCTTCCTTTGTATCTAACTTCCCTGCTAAGTCAGGGGCTAGAGCACAGAACACTGCTTACATGTCCTTTGCATGTTGGGATTCCTCCTTCAAACAAGCAACTTCCCTCTGGGTGGACAACTGAGCCTCAGTAATGTATTTTACCACCCACACCAGGGGCCATCCCAAAGTGGCTACAGCTCTCCTGCAATCCCATCCCAGTGGATACCTGCTAAGAATGCAGAACCTCTTTCAGTCCATTAGGTGTGTTTGGGCCATCTCCATACTCACACAGTGGACCACACTCATATAGGAGGTATGTCACCCCATATCACATGCAGGAGGTGGCCCCCAGTATTTCCCTGTTGGATGCTCTTCTCGGACTTATCCTTGGATCTGTCAGGCTCCTGTTTGGGCTGCAGATGTTTTGTGAATTTCTCAGAGACATGTAAAAGAAATGTGTGCCTGCAAACTAAGAAAGGGCTAACAGACCAAAGAATGACTCAGACAAATCCAGCATGGTGACTTCCAGGCCGCACCACTACCAAAGTCACCAATCCTCCTGTGTGGGGCTACTGGTTTTATAGGGTTCTAGTTAAAGTAGCAAAAGCCAGGTCAAAAGCCAGAAGGGTTCTTTGGAAAAGTTGTGTGTGCTCCGCTCCCATTTCATTCTTACAGTTGATCTTAGCCAAAAGCCCAAGAAGCGATTTCCATTTCATTCTTATCAGGAAGCTGCCCCAGTCTCCATAAGCACTGACCAGCTCCAATGATGATGACCTCATTGTGCTGCAGTCTGCACAGACTCAGCACCTGGGGATTGAGTAAGGCACCCAAATCTGGAGTTACTTTGGCTAGAGTTAGTGGACAGTTCTCACTGGTACCAGGTGACTACGGAGGCAGAATGTGGAGGGATGTGGCCACAAGCCAAGTCCATTTTAGATGCTATAACAAAGTGCTATAAATGGAGTGGCTTTTAAACAACAGAATCTGTTTCTTACAGTTGTAGAAATTCAAAAGTCTGAGACCAATACTCTGGCAGATTCAGTGTCTGCCATGGGCCCCTTCCTGGGTCACAGATGACCTTCCTGCTATGTCCTCACAAGCATGGAGAAGAGAACTCAGATATCCTCAGCCCTTTATAAAGGCACTAACCTCCTTCAATACATCTCTCAGGATCTAACCACCTCCCAAAGGCCCTACTTCCTATACCACCACAGTTCAGATTAGTTTCCAACTATAAATTTGGAGGGAAGGGGACACAAACATTCAGCTCACAGCATCAAGAAATGCCTGGACCCACCAGAAGCTGGAAGAGGCAGGAAGGATCTGCTCCTAGAAGGATCTGGCCCTAATCTCCAGAACAAATTTTGGTCCTTTTAAACTATTTAGTCCATGGCCATTTGTCATAGCAGCCGCAGCAAACCCATACACTACCATTGCTGAGTCAGCAGGATAGGACTACCCTGTTTTGACACCAGTTGTCTCAGAGAAGCCACAGAGCAGGCCGGAAGGGGCTTCTGTAAGTGTCCCCTTTCTGTCCTTTAGCCAACATCAACATGGTTCGGTCCAAGAGTCACACACTATGCATGCTTTATGGCTACAATTTTCAGCCAATCGTTTTCTGTGTGGTCATGTTAGAACTTTGAATTTTACTGAGAAATAGACTGAGTAAATTTCAGATGATAGAGAGGAGATCAGATCCTGGAGTCTGGCCATAGCAATGCTTGCATGGGAAAACATGACCGAAAGATCCAGAGTGCTCTCCTAAGGCACTCCTCACCCCCACCTTGGCAAAGGACAGCAGAGCATTCCTTTGCCCTCTGGCTTCTGCTGGGGTCCAGTCAGTTGGAGGCAGGAGGAAGAGAAACCAGGGGCTTATCACCTGGACCCTCCCTGTGCAGGATGCAGTTCCTAAACCAGTTCCTGGCTCCTGCCTAATGGCCCTCTCTTCTGATGCTAATGATAGCTGGCTCCTCTTGACCCTTCCCTGTGACAGCCCCAAGTGCTCACCTCTCTGACTTCTTGACATTGTCCACGGGATTACCAGTCACCCTTTGCCAACCTCCCCCATTCCCACAAACTGCTGGGCAGCGGTCTACTTTTCCCATAGGGCTCCAGCTCATTAGTCACAGTGGTTCTAGAAAGCAGCTTGTCATTGTTTACTTCAGTTATTCTAACCCTCTCCACATCCATTTAGATAATGGGAGAAAAAGCATTTTAAAAATAGCCCAAGGTTGCTGTATGCTTCCACTCCCAAGCCTGTACATCCGGTGGTGAGCTGGGCTTTTTTTTCCTTCCCCTAAAGGGATTTTAATGGAGAGCCTCATTGACCGCTGACTGGATGTTTGAGGAGAGTAAGAAATTTGGAGCAATTTTGGGGTACGATAAGGCATGTTTTTCTAAGAGTCTTTATTGTATAGAAATGACTGCTGAAATGAGTTTAATTTAAATTATATTCTTCCTGCGAGTAGGAAGTAGGGATGGAGATGAAGCAAATTTGGCCTGCACTGATGATCTTTGGGGCCAGATGATGGGTATTTGGGGTTCATTATGCTGCTGCACACATTTTGCAATCTTGTATATTTTAAATGTTTTCTGCAATAAAGGCTTTTCAAGAATGTTCCTCTATTTGATTTGACTCAGCATTTTTTAAGGGAAAGAGAAGATTGTTTATACTTTGGGAAATAAAAAGATTTGTTTGTCTCAGGCCAGATCCAACAAATCAAAATAAATAGAAGTCCATTTTGTAAACCTGAATTTTTAAAAACTCAGATAATTGGTTCATTTTAAAATGACTGTATTGAGACTTCCTCCTCTGACTCAATGGAATGGCTTGTATCAGGACAATTGAGTCACCAGGAACAATCAGGAAAGCTGGAAAAAAAAAATATATATATATATATACAAATATATGTACACAAAACAGCTGCTGGAAAGTCCTGGAGAGGAACCCAGGCCCCAAGAACATGAGGTGCCCAAACCATCGAGAAGGGAAATTCAAGAGCATCCAGCATACGTCACCACTTTTCCCTGGTGCACCTGCTCATTGGTGGTGGCAGAGACAACAAGATGACAAAGAAGAAGGAGCTACTTAGGTGTTTCTGCAGTTCCATGGGGCTGGAGAGACAAAAGTCAGACTTTAGGGTCACCAAAGCAGCCAGACCTTGCAGGCTAAAGGCCAAAAAGGAAGAGGAACCTCAGAGAAATAAGCCAGATACCCTGCAGCACTTTTACCCCCTTGAAATTTTTAGCAATTAAACTGCTTAGAGCAGTAGTGGTGAACCTATGGCACATATGCCACAGTGGGCTGTTATCATTGAAATCTCTAAAAGGTTTGCCTTCTCTGGCTTAGAGCAAGAAGATGAGAAGCCAAGCAGAATGCACAACAAGAGTCTCATAAGCAAAGCAGACCTTATGGTAGTTTTGCAATGCTGGAAATAAAAGTTTGATTTTCGGACCTGTCAAGGAAAAGAGGATTGAAAAAACCCTCAAAGTGTTTTGTTGAAACCACAAAGGGCTGTGTCTTAGGAGAAAGTGTATAGCAAAAACAGACTATCTACAGAATAAATCACTGCCTTCTATTGTAGTTCTCTGTGGATCATTGTGATCTACCCATATTCTATTTGACAAAAGAAAAACAAATTATCTCTACAAGAAAAAAAATCACTAAAAATCTTCCTCAAATTGTCTAACTCAGATTCTGGCACTCAATAAAATATTACCAGTAAACTAATAAAAGTATAATAGTTTTATATGATGTACAATAGTTTTATATGATAATAATAGTATATAATATATTAAATCTATATTTAAATTTATTAAATATTTTAAGCAAACAGAGTGAAAGAATAATAAAGAGCCCAGAAATCAGTGACATTAAAATTTAAAAGTAGAAGGGGCCGGGGATTTAGCTCAGTGGTTCTGCCACCTGCCTTGCAAGTGCAAGGACCTGAGTTCAATCCCCGGTACCAAAAACAATTAAAATAAAATAATAAAATAAAATAAAATTTAAAAATAGAGAAATGAGATTTTAAAAACTGGCTCTTTGGAAAGATTAATAAAATTCACAAACAGCTAGCTAGGCTGACAAAGAAAAAGATAGTGTGGATACAAGCTGCTAGTACTAGGAATGAAATAGGGGCTATCACTACAGACCCCACAGACATTACAAGGGTAATGAGGAAATGCTACAAACAACTCTGCATACACAAAGTCAACAGTTATATGAAATAGACTAATTCTCCAAACTACCAAAACTGAATACAAAATATATAATTTGAGTAGTCCTGTAATTCTTAGATGAGTTAATAATTATAAATTAGAAGATGTAGTTTTAAAACTTCTGAAAAAGAAATCATCAGATTAAGAGAAGCCTAACAGGGCTAAGAATTTAGCTCAGTGGTTCCACCACCTGCCTCGCAAGCGCAAGGTCCTGAGTTCGATCCCCGGTACAAAAAAAAAAAAAAAAAAAATGAAGAGAGAAGCCTAATGAATATTTTAAAAGAGTTAACACCAATTTTATGTAATTGTCTATAGAAAATAGAGGAAGAGAATGGTTCCAGATGCATTTTATGAGGCCATTATTACTCTGATAACAAAATCTTGACAAAGATATTACATAACAAGAAAAACCTACCAATCAATATTTTCATGAACATGGGCATAAAATCCTCAACAAAACATAGCAAATATAATTTAGCAATATATTAGTAGAATTATACAACAGGACCAAATGGAGTTTATTCCAAGAATGTAAAGTTAATTCCACTTTTAAATTCAATGTAATTTGTTATATTTACAGACTTTGTTGTTGCTGTTTTTTGGTACCAGGATTGAACTCAGGACCTTATGCTTATGAGGCAGGCACCGTGCTACTGAGCTAAATCGCCAGCCCTATATTTACAGACAAAGAAAAATTACACAATTACATCAACTCACACAGAAAAGACATTTGAAATATTTCACCATTCATTTTTTCCCTTTGGGTTTTTTGTCTTCTGTGTGGTTGTTTTGTTTTGTTTTGTTTTGTAGAAAAAATCATGCTATGTAGCCCAGGCTGGTCTTGAGCTCATAATCCTCCTACCTCAGCCTCCAAGCTTCTAGGATTACAGCCATGTACCATCATGCTCAGCTCACCATTTTTTCATTAATAAAAAATAAAATAAAATAAACATCTCAGCAAAGTAGGATTCGAAGGTAACTTCCTCAATTTGCTAAAGAAAAACCTCAAACATTGTATATAATGGTGAAAAGTGAAATGTTTCCCCCTAACATTGGAAATGATTAAGAATGTCTATTCTCACCACTCTTGTTCACTATTGAGCTAGAAGTTCTAAACAGTGCACTGAGGCCAATAAGAAAAATAGAAAACATGTGGACCTGAAATAAAGAAATATTTGCCTATACCATAATTATTTGTGTGGAAAAATCCCAAGAAATTTACAATAAAAACAGCCCTACAAGTTTCCCCAAGGGATAATTAATGTAGTATAATTTGTATTACCTGGTCCAATAAAGTCTAGAAAGACATCAGTCAACCTCATGAGTGACCAGGACCTCCTGATTCATCTCTTCCTAAAAAGGTCTTTGTTCTTTTCATGTACACTTGCTATGTGACCTCCTTTTCCATTGGATCAATATTACCTGAATGGCTGTACTTGTAATATTATTGGCTTTTCACAGTTATGTCCCACGTTATACCCACCTCATGATTTTGTACCCACCTCATGATTTTGCTCTATAAAACTTCCTTTGAGAAGTGGGCTAGTTGCCAACCCATTTTCAGGTCCCCTCCTATCTCTCAAGAGCGCTCTCTCTCTCTCTCTCTGTCTCTCTAAATATTTCCTACTCTTAACCTTTGTTTTTCCTTTGTTTGATTTTGAGGAACACAAACTTGGTGTACCTAATATCTATCAGGTTGGGAGTTACTTATTTCTCCCATATCACCAGGATACCAAATCCACACATAAAGTCTATCATATTTCTTTACACTAGCAATGAACATATGAAAACCAAAATTAAAAACACATACTATTTACTATCATTCAAAATAGTAATATTTAGACATAAACATAACAATAGGTGCATAAAACTTGTATGATGAAAAGTACAAAGTGCTAATGAAATCAAAATCAGGGTAATAATAGCCTCATAAAATTTATTTGATATAAATAAATGGAGAGATATACCATGAACATACAACATGTCCATGATTAGAGGTCTCAATGTGGTGAACATATCATAACCCAAGTTGATTTGTAAGTTTAATGCAATTTCTACCAAAATCGAAGTAATCTTTGTACAAATAGACAAGGCAAAAGAAGTCAGGTAGCTAGTACAATTTTGAAAAAGAACGAAGTAGGAATCACTCCAAATCTTGTAGAGAGCAACTGAGCCGAGGGTCTCCAGCTGCCCCACCCCAGTATTGTGCAAAGCTGGCTCTAGGAACACAAGGTGCCAAAGACGATTCTTGTAAACAGCTGTGACCTTCAGCTCACTCAAGAAAAGGAAAACATGAGGGTCTAGTGCTCCAGATAACTAACTGCAGCATAGCTAGTTTTGAGAATGTTCCACTTGCCACATTCTCAACAGAATGTAATCAACTTGCTTTTTCTGAACCCACCCAAAGCACTCCCCTCTTGAGACTGTATGAAATACACATGCTGAATAAGCACTGGGTCGTAGTTTCTCCATCAGAGGGCTGAGTCCCACATGCCCCAGCTTTTCTCTATATGTGTATGTATGTCTTCTTTCTTTATCTCCCATCACCCCTTCTCAGGTCTTGGCTTGTCTGTGCTGGTCGCAGCATAATCTAAGGCTTACTATATAGCTATAGTAATCAAGGCAGTATGGTATTGATGAAAAGATGGGCATATAGATCAATAGAAGAGAAGGGAGAACCCAGAAAGAGACCCAAAAAGTATAGTCAGCTAATTTTCACAAAGTTGGAAAAAACGATTCACTGGGGGGAAAAAAAAGATAATCTTTTTTAAGAAGTGATACTAAAGTAATTGGATATCTATAAACAATTTAAAAATTAACTCAAACCCATTGATAAATTTAAATGTAAAACATAAAACTTTTAGATAAAACATAGGAGAAAAACCTTGAATACCTAGAACTAGGTGAAGAGCTATGTAACACTAACATGTAACACAGCATGATCCATGTAAGAAAAAAAAATTGGTTAAACTACAATTTATCAAAATTCAAAAATTTTACTATATGAAAAAACTTGTTGGGGCTTAGAAAGCGAAGCTACCTATGTGAAAAATATTCTTAAATGATAGCTGACAAAGACCTCTGATCTAGAAATGTAACAGAGTTAGAAAATGTACAAAATATGTGAGCAGATATTTTGCCAAAGAGATAAGATGTGTGCCTGGGTATGAAATAATCACACAAAAATGTGTTCAGTATTGTTCATCATCATGGAAATGCAAATTAAAACCATGGTAAGGTGTGATCATATACCCTTCAGGACCACTTTAAAAAATGGTGATAACATAAATTTGGATAAGGATCTAGAGAAACTGGATCTCTCATACACTACTGGTGGGAAGGTAAGATGATATAGCCAACCTGAAAAATACTTTGTGTCTGATGATTTCTTAGAAAACTGATCATATACTTGCCATACAATCCAGGAAGTGCACTCCTGGGTGTTTAGCTCAGAGAAATAAAAGCTTGGGCGCACATGAAGACATTTATGAGTATTTGTAGTACATTCTGTTTTGTAATCACCAAAGTTGGAAGTAATCCAAATGTACTTCAGTAAGTGGTTAAACAAACCACGGTGTATCTCCACGATGGAAGACTAGTCAGCAAGAAAAAGAACAAGAACTGTAGCACACAACAGCTGAGTGGATCTCAGAATTAGGCTGAGTAAAAAACAGTTAATCCCAAAAGATTTTATACTGTGTGACTCCATTTACATAACACAAATTCTCAAAACATAGAATCATAGGAAAGATGATGACTTGTAGCCTGAAGCTATAGATGGGGTGGGAAAAGAGGGGATGGGTAATCTTTGTGGTAACAAAACAAACAATTCTATGACTCAGTGGTATTTCAGTTACACAAATGTACACATGGAATAAGAATGCACAAAACTACTCACTCCACACAGGCATACAAACATGTACACATACATACACAACATAGATGAGTTGTTAAAACTGATAAAAGCTGAATGAGGTCTGTGGATTGTACCAAAGTTGCTCTTCTGGTTTTGATCCCTTACCATAGTTACATAAGATGCTACCATCGAGGGACAATGGATGAGAGTAATATGAGAACTCTGTGTACTATTTTGGCAACTGCCTTAAAATCTATAATAATTTCAAAATTAAAAGTTAAAGCATAAAGTGTGGTAACAAAGGAGTTAAATTTCTCAGCTGACACAATCCTGCCCCGCTCACACACATACTGGAGAAGCATTGCACTAAGGCGAACTAGAAAGAACACAAGATAAAAATAAGTACAAAAACTATATTTTCTTCCCCTCCAGCTAATGTCACATCTTTCTCAAAAAGGCTAAACTATGCAGATATCTTTATTTAAATTTGAATGACCTTTGTGAGCCCTGAACGCGACCTTGACAGTTTGCAACTTTAAAAAACAGTAAAGGTTTGCATTGAATCTATATAGCAGTTTTGGAAGTATGGCCATTTTCACTATGTTGATCCTTCCTACCCAGGAGCAGGGGATGTCTTTCCATTTTCTGATATCGCCCTCAATCTCTCTTTTCAGAGTGCTATAGTTTTCAGAGAAG
>NW_004624767.1:16017556-16032036 GCF_000247695.1 Heterocephalus glaber | reverse complement strand
AAATAAGGACTAAAAGGTATAATAGACAATGTGAAATAGGAAGAAAAGGGGCAAAGGGGAAGGGGAAGTGGGAGGGGTAGGGGAAAGGAAAGAAGGAAATTTAATTAATATGAAAAAATGGAAACAAAGTCTTTGTAAATAGGGAGGGATGGAGGGGTTGAAGGGAGGGCAGAGGAACAGGGAATAATAAGAACCAAGACAGATTATGTAAAGGTGCAAATTTCCAATGATGAATGTCATTATATTGTATACCTAAAATGTACCAATAAAATTAAATTCAAAAATAACAATAAAGGTGTCCCTAAATGGTCAGCAGAAACCAGGCATTCTGGAAGAAACATTCCTGAGATGTCTGGATTTGCTGAGACCTGTCCCATGTCTTCAATCCCTTACAACAGCTCCAATCTCTTGCTCTAACTGCACAATTCCACTCACCTTTCTTCTTGGCAGTGTACTGAGATTTGAATAAACTCTTGTCTTTTTTTTTTTTTTGGTACCAGGGATCGAACTCGGGTCCTTGCACTTGCGCAGCAGGAGGCGAAACCACTGAGCTAAATCCCCAGTCCTATTGCCTTTTTTTTTTTTGAGACAGGGTCTCACTATGTAGTTCAGATTGGCCTTGAATTCACTTGAATTTGTAGCCCAGGATGGCTTCAAACTCATGCCAATCCTCCTGTCTCAGCCTCCTGAGTGCTGGGATTACAGATGTGCGCCACCACGCCAGGCCCCTCTTTCCTATATTCTGTCTGTTGGTAAATTCTTTCTACTATCCTTGTCCTTGACCTTCCATTTTCTGTCTGGCACAGCATAAAGAAAATTCTAGGAAGAAAAAGTATGTCGTAACTGATCTCTCAGTAGGTAAATAGCATGTTAAATGCAGAAGATGGGAGAATTTGTGTACTGGAGCATGGAGATAAAAAGGATGTAAAATTCAAAAGAGAGTACTAGATACATATGAGACATAAAAATGTGTTGCATGTGTATAATCAAGTCCCAGAATGGGTGAGGGAGGATGGGAAAGAAGCATTATTGGAAGAGATACTGGCTATGAGTTTTCCAAACTTCACAAAATACATTAAATCATATTCAAAAAGCTTTGTGAATTATAAGCCAAATAGATACAAATAAGGTCAACCTAGGTACATCATAGGCACATAACTGACCACCAATGATAAAAAAATTTTAAGAGCAATCAGACCAAAAAAATGATGCATTGTCTTCAAATGATCAATTAAAAGACTAATAGATAAATTTGTAGTAAATACCACAAAAGCTAGAAAATATTGGAATAAAAAAAATGGAGTAATAAAAGATTTGTATTAGCCAATCTGAATTCTACGCCCAGGAAAAGAATTTGTCAAAAAATAAAGATAAATGATAGAGTAAGAAAAACAAATAAAAGTCATAAAGAAAGAAAGAAAAAAGGAAGAGAAAAGAAAAGAAAAGAAAAGGGGGCTGGGGATTTAGCTCAGTGGCTCTGCCACCTGCCTCACAAGCACAAAGTCCCGAGTTCGATCCCCGCTACCAAAAAAAAGAAAGGAAAGGGAAGGGAAAGGAAGGGAAGGGAAGGAAAGGAAAATCCATTTCCCACAGACATTGGAGGAAGCAATGTTGTCAACAGTGTGATTCCCATAAGAGTGAAGCAGTGGCTGGGCATGGTGGCCCACACCTATAATCCCAGCACTCAAGAGGCTGAGGCAGGAGGATCACCAGGATTTCAAGGTCAGCCTGAACTACATGGCAAGGCCCTGTCTCAAAAAAAGAAAAAGAGTGATGCAGTGAAGGAACCATCTGGTAAGAGATTGAGAATTAGGGATCCAGAATCCGGAATTTCTAGGGTGTCTGGAGGTCCAGAAGTCACGTGAGCATGATAAACCTATGACGGGCACAGTGCCCAAAGACAACAGAGCCATGAGCACAGTAGGATCATCTCCAGAGGAAGGCAAACATTTGACCTTTGGCCAGTAGTGGCCTCCTTGGGAAGGGCAGATCCTGGTCTCTGAAGCACCCAGGTCACTGTGAACTCAATTTATTGCAAGGACAAATTCAAAAATGGGAACTCAAGGAGGAACCAATGTGGGTCTCTCAGTGTTGGACGAATGTGGGGCAAGAGTTTTCTTAAGTACAGGATGGAGGGTGGAGATCCAGAGCTGCAGGACAAAGGCATAACCCTCAAGGCTCAGGGGGAGTGGTATCCTGGTATATGAGAATTAAAATCCAAACCATTCACCCTGATGACAATGACATGTCACAGTGTAAGCTCCAGATTAACTCTTGTCCCACTCAGATCCAGATGAGAGAGCCTCATTTCAGTACCCTTCCCATCACCAGCACACAGGATCATTCAAGGCAGCCCCTTCAGTGAGGGGTGTGGAGTGAGGTGGGGGTGAACAGCAGCGTCTCCTCTATTCTGAGGTCTAGGTTGCTGATCTCCACCACAAATCCATGGTCCTCACTTCCTGGAACCAGGGAATCCCTCAGAACACAACACTTATGTCTTGCTTCCTCCTTATGTCTCAGCTTCTTGAATTTCCCAACTTTACAAGAAACACAGCCAAGTACTTAAAAGGATGTTTGTCATTTTTTCAAGAATTTCTCATTGCATTAGAGCCAGAAGCTTTCACAACATTCTGGTCCACTGCAGTTCCAGAAGTGAAAAGTTCATCTCAGAGTTTCAGGGGGGCTTCAAAAACCTTCAGGAGAGAGCACCCCATCTCTACTAACAAGCTCTGTCCTCATGTTTATGGTAGTTTTTGCCTCGTGGATTGTATGGGGTGAGCAGGCTGTGGACCAGTCAGGAAGCACAAACTAAGCCCCTTAATTCTTTGCCCCAGAGAATATGTATGAGCTGTCCCTCCATTGTGCCCTTAGGATACTAGACAGTGTTTGGGCTGAGGAGGGAGGACAAATTAAAGTCCAACACAGCTCAGCAATTCTTTGAATTCCACTGCACTGATCCACAATGGGACATCCTTAAAACCCAGAAAACAAAGGTGAACTTCTAGGCACATTCTCAAAAGCAAGTCCCATGTCCCAACCCAGAAAATCACCTTTGGACCAAAGCTGTCAAATGGGGGTCTCTTGAAAGCAAATCTGGAAACAACAAGGACTTGGGTGGACTGGTTCATTTAGGAAGTGATCCCAGGATACAGGAATGTGGGACTGGGAAGAGGGAAACAAGGTGGCCCAAACAAGAGAGGGATTCCAAGTCAGTCACTGCTGTAGGAAACTGAGACTGGGTCCAGCCAGAATTTCAGGAGAGTACACAGAAAGCCCCCCAGAACTGTTCAGCGACAGAAAAATAAATCTTTTCCAGAGTTGCAATCATGCTTCACTGCAGGGCTGTCTAGGTGTGCCAACCTTCTGTGTGTGCCAGGCTGGCTTCTGTGCTGTTCCTCCTCAGTGTCAGAGAAGCCTCAGAGCAGAAAGCTGAAGATACAAAGAGAAAGTCTCACATAGGTGCCACAGGTACAAGGTGGCATTGGTGGTAAAGCCAAGAAGACAGGAAGTGGGGCCTAGGAGGCCTGTGACCCTATCTACCACTCGCACACCCCAGTCCACTTGTGCCCCATTTCACGTCCAATCCATTATTAGCCTTCATGGCAGTGGCCTCCAACATGTCTACCATGTAATTTAGTTCACTAGGCTAGGGCCAGGTTCCTCAGGCCATCACTAATATTCATTACCTTCATCCTCCACCTTCATTCTGTATGACCCTCACTCCAGCCAGCGCTCCACCCAGTGTTGGGTGCCTCCTTGATGGAGTAACCCCTACTTTCCTCCTTGAGGACTTAGATCCCCTTTTTGGGTCATGGTTGCTGTATAGTCATTGCCTCTCAAATTTCTCCTTCTAGACACTGGGGACCGGCCACGTTCTGCCAGCACTCAGGAGTCCACATGAACCCTTACTTTGGATCTCTCTTCACTCCATACAAAATGAAGAACAAGATTCTTGCAGCATTGCTCCTGGCAAGCATTTACCCTTACCACAGTCCCCTAGGAGCGTCCCACCTTCATGCAGGTCTATGGCATGAAGCACTGCTCTTCAAGCTTGGAACAGTATGTCAACTTATTTATGAGCAAGATCCTGGGTATTTCCCTCTCCATGACTGGTTTGGAGGACTCTCCTTGAGCTGTTACAAGTGAGCCAAAGCATAGACTTTGGTGACAGAGTGGTTTGGGCACCCCATTCATAAAACTTTCTGGACCTGATGGAACTGCCCAGGCCCACTCTCAAATGCACCATTTCCAAGTGACAATGGGTGGCTGCTGTGCCTGAGTGTCACTATGGCCTGGTAGGTCCAACATTCCCCAACTAGAATGGGTAGCTCCATTCACATGATCACTTGATATCCTGTAGATGGACTTT
This sequence comes from Heterocephalus glaber, assembly GCF_000247695.1. The sequence goes on along the minus strand of NW_004624767.1, from coordinate 16,027,667 downwards.
GGTTCTACTAACCCAGAGCACCTGGGAGCTGCCTCTCAAATATGGATTGCTGTCTGCCTCAGAAGGTGTAAACTTGTTTCAGAACCTTGGGCTCTGCTCTGCAACCTCCTACCTGGACCCAGCCTGGTCTAGTCAGGAGCAGTGAAATCCCTGATCATCTCACCTTTCTTACGTATGGCCAGGCTGCTCTCCTAAGCAGTTGTGAATTTCCTGCTATGGTTTGAATGTTGAGGCTTAATTCTTCACTGGGGCCATGTTGGGAGGTGATTGGAGCACCAAAGGATATATTCATGCTTTTCTTGGTAGTGAGTGAGTTCTTGCCCTCTCGGGACCAGGCTGGCTGCAGTGAGATGTGGCTATTATACAGTGAGATTGCCCTGTCTTCCATCTCCACCCCACACGCTATTCTTTCCCATCATGAGGCTTTCATCAGAGGCCAAGCACATGCTAGCATCATGACCTTGGACTTTCTGGCCTCCAGAATTATGATCTAAAATAAACCTCTTTTCTTCTAAATTACCTGGTCTCTAGTGTTCTGTCCCAGGGACAGAAAATGAACTGAAAGAGTATCCAAACAGCTGGGCTGTACATGGAGTGAGGTGCAGATGGAGTTGTTTTCCCAAGTGGGAAACCAAGTGTTCGCCTTCATTCACAGAGCAGTTCTCCCTCCCCTGCCAAACTGCCATTCCCTCTACCAATGTCACTTCAGTGTATGAGGAGTCTGCTGTCCCATTGGTCTTTTTACATTTCCTGCTGCAGCTATGCCTTGAAATAAATCTCGAGGGACCCATGGATTCTAAGACTGCAGGCAACTGCCCACAGCCAAATAAAGTACCCAACAAAGATTCTGGCAACTGCCAAACATGGACTAGGACATGAATAACACTGCCACTGACACTATGATGTACTCAAGGATATCTCCATCTGGACCGCTTCCCCTGCCCCATTGGGACCATGACCCACCAGAGAGATATGAACACGAGTTGAAATCTGTTGCATTAGATCTGCATTGTCCCACCCTTCAATTCCAGTGTCCTGTTCATGTGTAACAAAAACTCCAACACAGGGCAGAAAGCAACCAAACCCCTCGGTCATGGACATGAACTCTGTTGTTGGGAACAGAGGCTGGGAGGGCAGGGCCAGGCTGGACTGTCTCTAAGTCCCAAGGCCTGGAGCTGAGCCCAACGTTCTGTAAGAGGAAGCTCACCCACATGCCAGCTGTGGCTTGAAATCATTTGGAGCCCTCTTTGCTCACATCTAGTACTTGGGCAGCAATGCCTGAGATGCTTGGCGTAGCTGGGATAGCACACCACTGTGCTGGTATGCGTGGTGTCGACATGTTACCTGGCCTTCCCTGTGGCATGGAAGCTCAGGTGGTTAGATTCTTACATGGTGCCTCAGGGCTCCAAGAGCAAGTGTCACCACAAAGAAGGAGGAAGCTACATGGCCCTATGTTACTTAGCCTGTGAAGTCCCATAGCACCACTTCTGCCATATTCTCTTGGTAAAAGCCACCTAGATTCAAGGACATAAGGGACATATTCCACCTCTTGATAAAAAAGTGTCAAAAAAAATCTGCCACCTGTTTGAAAACTGCTGCATCCTCTAGTGGGTCTCTATCTTGGTTGGTATTGGACACTTGCAATAACTGAGGAGGTACTTTTTCTATCCAGAAGGAAGGAACAGAGCCATTATGTTGAGGAGCCATGAGGGTCTCACCAGGAGGAAGCCCAGACTTGTGGGGTCATATTGACATGCTGCCTTCGCTTCCTTGTGATGGATAAACAGGAGACAAGATAAAGAGAAGCAATGCATATGGTCTAGATCTCCTAATCTCCCAAGAAAACAAACCAGGCTTTCAGAGGAAAAACTCTTCTTTTGCTAAAATACGAAGGAATCAGGCCAAAAGCCTACATGTCATAACCACAGAAGGGGAAGTCACTGCTGCCTGTTCTTTGCCACATGTACAGTGAGGTCAAACTGAGAGAAACACAGAGTCCTAGGCAGGGGGTGAACCAGAGGGGCAAGGGCTGCAGTGACCAAGAGGAAGGGTCTCCTGGGCCACTCTTGAAAGTCTAAAATCCACGCTTTCCTTGGGCAGTGAGCAAAGTACTTCTGGGGTCCACTAACCAAGATACACTACATTCCGCACATCTCTGGATGTGCTACAGTTGAATCTAGAATGTCCCCAAAAGGCCCATGCACTGGGGGCTTGGTCCACAGCTGGCACTATTGGGAGCTGAAGGAACCTTTCAGAGGTAGGGCCTGGTGGGAGATCTTAGATCACTGAGTGTGTGCCCTTGAGGGAAACTGTGGGGCGCTTCCTGGACGTTATGAGGTAAATAGGCTTAGTCCACCACCACTCCATCATGATTTGCTGCCTCACCACAGGCCCCAAAAATTATCACCAAACAACCATGGACTGAGACCTTCAGAATAAACCTTTCTCTTCTTAAAAATGGATTACCTCAGGCATTTTTTTATAATAACAGAAAGCTGACTGACAGAAAAGGACCATTCATTGTGTGTGAATGAAGGATGGTGAAGATGGGTGAGCAAAGGAAATGAGAAACTATGAACGGTCTGGGCAGTTGCGAGAGTGCTCTAACTATGGGTACCTGCATACTCATGTTCACTGTGGCACAATTCACCCTAGCTAATCTATGGAACCAGCCTAGGTGCCCATCCACAGATGAATGGATAAAGCAAAAGTGATATATACACTTAATAGAATATTATTCAGCCATTAAGCAGAATGAAATTATGTCACTTGCAGGAAAATGAATGAAACTGGAGACCATCATGTTAAGTGAAATAAGCCATGCCCAGAAAGTCAAACGTCACATTTTGCCTAATATATATATATATCGAAGTGATTGTATACTGCATTTTGTGTACCTTGAGTACAAATACAACATTATGCATTGTAAAATTCAGATTAGTTTGATCTCCTGTTGTGTTGTGTACGCTGAGTATGTCTAATACAAACTCACCGGTCATAATAGTTATTCTACCTATACCCAAAAAGCTGTGGGACACCACTGAACCAACATCTGGGAAGGCTGAGGCAGAATGATTGCAAGTTCAAAGTGCAGTGTACAATCACTTTGATACACACACACACACATATATATACAGTGTATAATCATACACACACATATATTCTGCAAAAAATATATACACACTTCAGCAGTTTACTATATTAATAAATGTCTGGAAGCCAATGGCCACCACTTTGAGTACGTCTTATAATTGTAGAAGACAAAAGTAGCTTGTATTAATCTCATGATGTCTCAATAAATTTAGTATTAAAATATTTATACAAGTTTTTCTTTTCCTGATATATACATTTTTGGGACTTGGGTGGGAGGGAGAGGACACAGAAGTAGAGGAGGAAGACTATTAGAGAAGACAAAGGGGATCAGGGACAGGAGAGTGATAAGCAGATAAATAATAAAGTATGTTAAATGCATGTACTGATACAGCAAAATGAAACCCATTTTTCTGTATAACTAATATGAACTACAAAAAGGGGGTGATACATACTGCCCACGCAGGGCAAACTGAAACTTAGATAAAACACCTTAGAATGCGGAAGCAGGACAGCCCTGTCCCTCCTTTCATGAATTCCCTTGTAGCCGTAGGCTGCTCACCATCTGGGGAAGTTTCCTTGATCATGAGCTTGTGGTGTGCAAGATGTTTGCATGCAAAGTGCTTGTTTGGTGGTGTCCCACAGAGCCTGGGGTGTAGGTAGAGTAACTACTATAACTAGTGAGTTGGTATTAGACATATTCCGTACATTCAATACAACAGATCAGACTAATCTGAATTTTACAATGCATAGTGTTGTTTTTGTAGCCAAGATACACAAAACATAGTGTACAATCACTTTAGTGATTTTAAAAGACAATAATCCCTAAAGATGGCTTCTATACTTTCAGTTACTGATTTGTAAAGTATAGTAAATAATGCTATTATGATGCAGGCAATTTCCTGGTGTAAGCAATGATACCCACATTGAATAATAATTCCATCCATCTCTTCTCTACTAATTTATAAATGCTCTAGATGGGCATAACTATTTGGAATTGTGAAACATTTTGAGGACCTAGGATATTTGTTACAAGTCATTGGCCATAGCTTCTTTCCCCACTTCTTTCCTCCCAGGGCAGGGAGCCCCTGAATCAGCATGCTAGTAGGAGTTTTTGGTTCTAGCCAAGTACTGTAGTGTATGCCTGCAATCCCAGCTACTGGGGAGGCTGAGGCAGTGAGTTCAACATTGTGAGTACAACACACAAAGTAAGGCTACAAAATAAGAATATATCTCAAATAAAATTTTAAAAGGACTGGAGGTGTGACTCGGTGACACAGCACTTGCCTAGTATGCATGAAAGTGCTCTCAGTCCCCATTGCCTATCTCTAAAAAAAGAGTGTTCAGTCCTTCCTGCACTTGAGGTTCACCCAAGGCTAAGGCTGAGCATAAGCAGGAGCTCTTCTAGGCATAGACGTGACATCCCGTGGCTATCTTAGTCACCACATGCTGAAAACAGATCTGAAAATACAAGAAGTTGGAACTAGGACAGGAAGCAAGGAACAGAGCCCTGATGTCACATTTGGCCAGCTAGAGGCAGCCATGGTGAGGTGAGGTCCAGCCTGTGGGAACACCACAGGTCTTCATTGGGTTGTCCAGGTTCAGGTTATACTTGTCCCTGGAACTGAGTGCAAAGCAGTACAGTCACCTACTTCACAGCCCACAGCAGCAGCTTACACTCAGGCCACCCAACTGGACTTATACAGCCTATGCCACCACCTGCTCAGGGTCACAGCCTCAAGTGACAAAAAAGAGAGAAATCTAGGGTGGTTGGGGAGCAGTCTGGACCTAATAGCGCCACATGAGCTGAGCCTAAAATGGGACCGATCCTTAGCAAGACTGGGGCATCTGTGCCAAATGACCTGCATTGGTTGGTGTTAAGGTTTGGATCTAAAATGTTCCCCAAAAGGCTCACATATTAAGCCGTGGAGCTTTCAGAAGGTGATTGGGTCACAGGGGCTCTAACTTCATCCATGAATTAAACTATTGATAGATTTATAATTTGATGGCATTACTGTGAGGTGATGAAGACTGAGGAGGTGGGGCTTAGTTTAGGGAAGTGGGTCATGGAGGCAGGGCCTTAGGAACTATATCTTGTCACCCATCTCTTCCTTTCTAGTCTTTCCATTATTCTCTGCTTCTTGGCTGCGATAAGGTGAGCAACTTTCCTCCACTATGCCCTTCTACCATGATGTTCTGCCTTGGAGCCAGCCAACCATGGACTGAAACCTCTATTTGTGAGCCAAATAAACCTCTCTTCCTTTAACTTGATTTTCTCAGGTATTTTGTCATAACAACAGAAAGCTGGATAACAAACACAGAAAGACTTAACCATAGCTCTGGAAGATTTCTGGTCAGATGAACCAAGAGAGTTTTTGACAAAGAGGAGTCTTTTACATGGCTCCACCAATGTAGGACCAAAAGAAATAGAAGTTCTCTTCACCCAATTTATCAGATATGGGAGAAACATAAACTAGTGATGTTCCCACACTATTCCATATTCCGTTCTGTGACAAGGAAACAGGGCTCAATAAAATGGATTTGATGAGAGTATGCTAAGTGAGTGACATTAGCATAGGATGTGTAAGAAAAGAGAGTCCATGTTACTCCAACCTCGAGGAGGGTAGTTACATATGAAAACGTTTCCGGTGTGCTTTGAGCCACCAAGCCAACTCTGCCACATCCCCAAGACATCAGGCAGGGGTTCACTGGTCGCTGGAAGCCCTAGGTGACTAAGTTGGTCATATGTCCCAGAAAGAGTCATCAGGAAGCATGAATTGCCACCGCCTGGGGGGCAAATCAAATCTCTGTAGAGGCACCACAGGAAGCTGTCACCCACCCTCAGAAAAGAGGAGATGGAAAAACCAGCATAGGGAGTCAGGGTGGTCTAGCAGGTGTCTCTGCAGGAACAGTGGTCACCCTGGTGACTTTCTGTATCCTACATATGTGATCAACAAGGAGAGGCAATTGAAAGACCTCAGGAAAGAAGCAGAGCATCATGGAATGTGCTTGCTGCTACATTTAAAACAGTAGAGGATACTGCTGGCCATTCTGAGATCACTCTGGTCTCTGGGACCTGCAGAATTTGGAAGTAGACTAGCACCAGGTGATGCTTTGCAGAGACCACAGTGGCTCTTTGCACTCGCTGTTGTTTATGATACAATCTAAAGGGTACAGTGTGGGGGCCGGGCCAGGAGAATGAGTATGGCTAAAACAGAACCCAGTGGGCCTGGCCATGCAGCACACCCCAAGGCCCATAAACAGGGGTTAATTCCACATTGTCTTTTTCACAGCCCACTGAGAGATTCAGGGCTGGAGGTTTTAAAGACGCCCACATCCGTGCCCATTGGTTCCATTTTTATTTTTGAGATATGACAGGGTCACATATGCTCATTAAATACAATAGATTTCTCCTGGCTTTTCTGGAAATACCCAAGCCAGAGGGTATAAATAATATAAATAAAGGAAAACTAGAATATTTTCCCCCAACTATTTGTTTTGAAACATTTTAAATGTAAGAAAAGTTTTTAAAAAATACAATGTGCCTCTTCACATATCCTTTTCTGGATTTACCACATCTAAACGCCATATCTATGTCCCCTAGAAACAAGGGCTCTCCTACCCACCACAGAGCTGCTATCATACTCAGAAATCTGCCCTGGATGATGTGTCCTACGCTTTGGTCCACGTGTCCTCTATTGACCTCAAATATCTGCTTGTGGCTGTAGTTTGTTTTCCTACCACTTTTGAGACAGAGAAGAAACAACTGTCTCTCTTGTTTGTCCCTGTGCTGGCTATGGGAGAAGGGATGGCTTGGCCTGAGGCCAGGACACCCCTCCACTTGCTCCTGTTTGCATCCCCTTGCTCTCCAATGCACTGAGACAATTTGTTTAAGTGTCTTCCTGATATGGAAAAATATAACTTCCAATCTGTTAGGTGTTAGATATGCCAAGTTTGTGGTCCCACAACATCGAAGAATGAAGTTGTCAAGGAAAGGAAGAAGCTAGGAGTTTTGGTTTTGTTTTGTTTTGTTATGTATTGTTTTGATTTGTTGCATTGTGTTTTGAAATAAGGAGAATAGCTCCTGAGGCCTGGCTCTGGTCAGATTTGCCTCCAGCCACAATTCTGATGTTTTTATTTTTTTGTGCTGCCTTCTTCAAGGACAGTCACTTGAAGTCCCCCAACATGCAGTCCCTTTCTGACTGCATATTAATTTCTATCTAATTAACTGGCTGTCTATAATATTCCCCCCTCTGAAGAAGTATCTCTAGCTGCTGTTAGGGGAGAACAGGCAAAGATCCAATCTAGCTGCTTCAGGCTGAGAAGGGTCAGTGTAGGAGAGATCGAAGTCTGGGATTTTCTCCAGACAGCAAATCTAAGGGGCCTTGGACAGAAGTCATATTGGAATTTGGCAATTATGAACCCTCTTAAGGTTGATCTAGTGGACCCTGCAAAAGGAGTCCGACACATTTATCATTGGTTCTATCTACATGATCATTTGGAGTTTGACAACCTTTAGGCAAAAATAAACAGATTCTACCAAGAGATTAAGCTTATATGGCCAAAGCATCAGCACCAGAATGGAAAGACAGATTGAGGGAAGGAGCCAAATCCAGACTCTATATTTTTAAGTAATTGTAGACCTGCCTGTTCATGGAGGTTATCTACAAGTCTGATATTTCTTTTGTTTTAAGATCTTTTTCCACCAAAAGTGAATTATTTATCTAAAGACAACATGTTTCACTTATGAGTGGTTGAGTCTCTCCAGTTTCAGATGGAGAGCTCTGTGGTTTTGTTTTGGGTTTTGTTTCTTTCTTTGAGACAAGGTCTTGCTAGGTAGTTCAGGCTGGCCTTAAACTCACTATGTAAACCCCTCCCAAGTGCTGGGATTACAAGTGTGCACCACCACACCCAGCATTTTTGAAATTTTGAAGGGCAATAAGGAATTTAAAAATTGTTGCTGAGCTTCTATAGCTGCTACTGTGGTTTACAGACTCATTGAACCCTAATAGTGGTCAGCTGTAGGTATAACTGGAGACTGCCATCAGAGATCAGTGTAGTAACTGGGTCCCCCCTTCCTATATCTAGCCTATGTTACTATGCATTTTTTAATATATATTTTGGTTATACAATGGTGCCTTGGTTTATGAAGTTAATTTGTTTTATGATTTTGGAGAAAAAGACTACGTTTGTGTTTGTGTGGGCAGACAGCTATGGTCATGTTTGTCACCCAATGTGGAGTTTGTGAATGGAAACAAAATTTTGCAAAACACATTTGTTTGTGAATCAGATTATTTGCAAAGAGAAGTGTTTGTGAACCAAGGTATTACTGTACTTTCCTGATGGATATTTAAGCCCACGTTAAAGTGAGACCTATATTAACCAAAATTAACCACTCATTATATATATCAAGGTCTGTTACACTCCTCAGGGGTTAATTTTGAGACCATGTACAGAGCCTCTTAGCTCCTCTGCAGTGTCAGTTGTCAGGATGGGTCACAGTCTTGCTTGACCATGTGGCTTCCTGTGGGAGTATGGGAAATGTTTCTCTCTTTGGTGACTCTTCTTTTTTAGCACACTGTACACTGGCTAACTTCTGTCCTCTGTGATCCAACAAACTTCTTGGTCAGGAGGTTGGATGACTCATCAGAGTTATAAGATCTCTTTGGAGAGGTCCCCTCATATTCTGGGTCCTTGTTAATCTTGGAGGGCCAGGGCCAAAATAGTGGCTGTCCCCTTAGCCCAGTTATCTTTCTTAGCTTTGGTCTCCCAACTCCAGTTGTTGAACAACCAGGAGATCAGTTACACCAGTATTCCAGTGGGAGAAGTAGGTTTATCTACCATAATCTTAGCCAGATATCAAGTACCTTGAAATATGTAGTATGACCAGAGAACACTTATTTTTTTTTTTCACCAATCATGGTTGTCTTAGAAGCTGAATTCCTGTAGAATGCTAACAGATAACAATTACAAAGTTTTACAGAGAAAATTTGAGATCAAGGGCAGCAGCATTTTAGCAAGACAATCATGAGGACATTATATTAGAATCATTAGGTTTTGTTATTATCTCTGAAACACATTTAAATTTCCACTTTGTATAAAATAACTTCTTATAGTCAGTTACCTTTATATAATGATAAGCTATTAAGTGACATAAAGGAACTTTTACCTAAATTTGTTATCTTTTAATAGTGTGTCATTTTTAAGTAGAATGTACTTATTTATAGATATACTTTATAGGCCATTACTGTCTAATATTTAATCTTTAGAGTGACATTGCCTGGACTGCATGGTGTTTAGGTACCTCTAACTGTTATAACACAATTACATAGCAATCACATAAGCATAAGCCTTGAAAAAGTATTCACATCATCTGGCTGGCTATGTTATGTCAGACTGGCATGCACATTTCATCATAAATAATGGAACACAAGTAAGGGAAAGCCAGATGCTTCAGCCTAAAAAAGCTTACCACTATAAGGGACTTTAGCTGAAAGTCACTAGTATGATAGACTAAGTTGTTTTAGCTTTACATCTTTGAAGGCCTATACACTTGGGAAATACAAATACATTTAATATATCATGAGGTTAGCAATAATTGGCATCCCAACTATACAGAAATCTTTACATATATTTAGTTTTTACTCTTAAGGTAAAAATTAGACTCCTTTAACAGGTTTTACAGGGTATAACTATACTAACAATAATAAAGAGCATCTTTAGAGCTCTTATAAATTTAGAAAATAATGTTAATGACTGCAAATAGTCTTATTACCCTCTCTATATATATGTGTGTGTGTGTGTGTCTCATTTATACAATAACAAATTGCTTATTTAATCAAATTCAATACATGTAGATCAAGTTTTAAATGGTAGGATCAGATTTAAAGAGATGCCAAATTTTGATCCTTTTATATGTCTCAGGACTAGATGTACATTTTTTTCCCCATTAAGTTTATTGGTACATTTTAGGTATAAAATATAATTACATTCATCATTGGGATCTTGTACCATTACATGA
>NW_004624767.1:15973849-15994380 GCF_000247695.1 Heterocephalus glaber | reverse complement strand
CTCTTTTGTTGCCAGTTCAGAGAGTCCAGGTGGTTGAGTATCAGTGTTCCATCTCGTTTCCCTTTGGGGTTGCTGTAGGTGATCTGGAAGTCTGTATTTGAGGCTTGTTTATGTATCTTCTCATTTCCACGGGTGGGGGTGCTTCTGGCGCCCACACAGCTCACCTTCTCTGCCCTAGGAGCTTGGGATGGCGGTGGGGGAGCTTTCTTCAGGGTGCTGGGACCGGCTGAGCCTCTCTGCCCTAGGAGCCTGGGATGCAGGCGGGTAGTTTCCTTCTGGGTGCTGGGACCGGCTGAGCTTCACTCTGTAAATAGTATTTCAATTTCTATTTCTATTTGCTAGTATTAAGAAATACAATTGATTTTACATGTTGATTTTCATCTTAGGAACTTGCTAAACTATGTTAGCTATGATAGCTTTTTTTATAGCTCCTTGATATTATGTGTATTGAACGCCATGCTCTCTGTGAATAAATATACTTTTACTTCTTCCTTTCTGATCCATATGTCATTTAGCTTTGGGGGGAGGGGGTACTGGGGATTGAAAACAGAATCTTTACACTGAGCCACATCCTCTGCCCTTTTTTATTTCTTAAATTTTGAAACAAGGTCTCACTAAGTTGCTAAATTGCTCAGACCAGGCTCTAACTTGCCTCCTGCCTGAGCCTCCAGAGTGCTAGCATTATGGGTGTGTACCACCATTCATTTCTTTGTCTTGCTTTATTACATTGACTAGGACCTCCAGTGTCATGTTAAGTAGAAGTGGCCAGAGCAGAGACTCAGTCTTAGGAGGATAGAATTTAGTCTCTTGCCAACAAACAGGATGTTGGCTATGAGCTGCAGCATAAGCCTTACTAACCTGAGTGAGCAAAACCTCCACGTCAGACAACCTGGGAACAAACCATGGCTTTGCCCTTGGAACCTATGTGACTTTCGGCAAGTTGCTTTCCCTCTCTGAGCTTCCTCATCCAGTGAGGATGATAATCCCACCATTGGGATTAATGAATAATAAATTAGAAATAAACAAATGCTCTTCATGTACCGTAAAGTGCTACAATGCTGCATGTTACCCAGTGGAATTGCATCTTGCATGGGTGGCAGGTTTTAAAGCCAGGACATGAAGTGAAAAGAGGACTGCTGATGACACTATAAACTGCTAACTGTCATGCTGCATGAGTGGGAAGCAGTACCCAGCTCACCACACAAGGGGAAGGCAGTAACCTAAACAACCCTTAGATGAAAGAACTACAAACCAACATTTCAGGATTTCTAAGAGGGAAGGATGATGAAAGCACTTTGAGGAGAACACATGGAAGGCACTGGAAGCAGTGCCAAGGAGACTCTTTAACAGGCTTGGAATATTTGTCTCCGCTTTTTAAAACAAGACTGAGAGTTCGATCCCCATACTGCAAAAAAAACCCAACATTGAAACAAATACATCAACTTTCAACTAGGAAAACAATAATAAATAATAATGAAAGAACAGCAAAGGAAAGCACCTAGGGAAAAAATATAAAATCACAGCCACCCCAGGCACAATTGGAAGACTGAAAATGCCCAGACTTCAGATTATCTGTAGATAGGAAAACAAACACCAGATCCTCTTGTCTTCTCTTTCCTGGCCTTGGGCCTTTATGGGCTTCATAACATTTTGGGGCTGTTGGGAGAATGTGCTCAGAGAACAGAAGAGAGCTAGTGCTGAGAGTCAGTCAGCTTTTCATCACTGTGACAAAATACCTGAGAAAACAACCTTAAAAGAGGAAAGGTTTATTTTGGCTCTTGGTTTTAGAGGTTTCAGTCCATGGTTGGTTGACCCTGTTGCTTTGGGCCTGTGGCAGGCACAGTGGATCATGGCCAGAGTGCGTGGCAGAGGAGACCTTTTCACCTCGTGGTAGTCAGGAAGCCAAAACAAAGAGAAGAAGGGACCAGAATCCCAGAATCTCCTTCAAGGCCATACACCCAGTGACCTCACTTTCTTCTACTAGGTCCCACCTTTTAAAGGTTCTACCTCCCAATATCACCACAAACCAGGAACAAGTCTTTAGAATACAGGCCTTTGGGGACACTTAAGATCCAAACTATAAAGAGTCCAGGCTTTATCTAAAACCACTACCAGCCAGACTGCTGCAGATGTAGAAATAATAAAAAGATATATATTGTAAATTAACACAACTCCTGGACATCTCAAAACTGTGCCCAGGACACTCGGAGGAACATTGGAAATCTTTACAATGGTTCCAGTGGCAGAGGGGAAAGCAATATGATCTTTAGAAAGAAGAGTGTGAAGGGAAAGGAGCAAGGAGGAATTTAGTGTTTGACCAACCATTCTATTCTGCCTTACTTACTCCTATGATGCAAAAGACTAAATCTTCACTCTTGCAAACTTCAAGAAGAAAAAGCAAGAGAAAGTTCAAACAATTCAACTAATATAAATTCTCTCTCATCAAAAACAAACAAAAATAAATTAAAAGCAGTTGGACCTTATGAGTTTTTATCATTCCTAAGCTGAACTCATGTGGTTTCTGATTTTTCCTACGTTATCTTTCTTCTATTATGTACTTTGAGGCCATGCTCATGTCGTTTTCTGTTCATATAATATCTGTGTCCAGTTTGGGTATCAGAATAATAATAGCCTCCTGAATGAGTTGGAGGTGTCCTTTCCTCCTCTGTTTTCTAAAAGAGTTCTGCAGGGTTAGAATTATTACTCTTAACTATCTTACTCACCAGTGAAGCCATTTAGGACTGGAGATTTGATAGAAAATAGTCAATTAGAAGCACAACTCTTTTTATTAATTCGTATTTGTTATACAGAATAATGGGTTTATTTTGCCATATTTGCACATACATATAACCTGTACTTTGATCATTTCCACCCTCATTACTCCTTACACTTCTCTCTCCTCCCCTCTCTATTCCTTTTTCTTCTGTAATAGTCTCCCTTTTAGCCAGGTGTGGTGGTGCACGCCTATAATCCCAGAGGCTGAGACAAGAGGATCCCTGTGAGTTTGAGCCCAGTCTGGACTACATAGTTATACCTTGTCTCAAAAAAAGGTCTCCCTTCTACTTTCATTCTCTCCTTTCTCTCTCTCTCTCTCTCTCTCTCTCTCTCTAATACCACATATGAAAGAAAAAACACATCATATTCGTCTTCATGACTCTGATTTATTTTGCTTAACATGATGAACTTTTCGTTTTCCTGCAACAAGCACAACTTATTTAATTACAGCCTTTTTCATTTATGTCTTCCCAAGAATTTACCCATTTCATCAACATTGCCAAATTTATCAGTCTGCACCTTGTTTTTATATTCTACCATCACTTCTGAGTGTCCAGGCTTTGGTGCTGTCATTACCAACATTAATGCCATATCGTCTTAATCCACCCAAAGTTTTTCAATTTTATTGATATTTAAATAAACCAATTCCAGTTTCACTGATTTTCTCTGTTGTTGGTCCATTTTCTGGGCCTTCACAAATTACCATTATTATCTCATTGTTTCCTATCAGCTCCTCATTTGGGGCTTCTCCTGCTGATCTCCTCCTCCCCATGCTGTGCCTAGGAGTCACCTGCAGACAGAGTCAGGGTGAATGTGGGCTCCCCTCATGGTTACTGCCCTTTCAGGTCCCCACCTGCCATCCAGTCCACAGACAAAGTTTTTACACTGAGACATTACTTCCAGCCCTGGTTTCCCCCTTAGAGCCTGAAGCAGAAGCTGTCATTTTCTTCCTGCAGTCTCCAGACGCCATCCCATGCTGCAGTCCTGGTGATCCTCATTACTGCCACATGGCCTGTCCCACAAATGGTCCCCAAGGACACTTGCCTCAGTCGAAAAGCATCAAGAGTACTCCTTTGATTAATAACGTCACCTTGGTGTGGGGTTGATTACCAGCAACTTCTTCCCATTGCCAAGAAACCCAGCCTTACAGTAGAGAACACAACCAGCTCCGGCCCAATTCCCATGTTCTCCTAGGACACTTTCTGGAACCATTTCAGCACCAGCAAGGATGACCAAGAAGTCACAACTAAAGTAATTTTGACAGGATGGATTTTTAAGGAATTCCTCACTAGACATTGAAGACTCAAAAGGGTAAAAAGAGTATGTGAAGGTTTACAGACAAACCAACTGAAGACTGGCCACCCCCAGAGCCAGCAAGCAAAGGGAAGAAGGTAGAATGATTAATACTCAAAATCTATGGAGGGCTGGGAATGTAGCTCAGCAGTGCAGTGCAACCACGAGGCCCTGAGTTCAATTCCAAGTACCAAAAAAGAAAAAACAGAACCTATGAGGTTTTCTCCCCAGACCTCTGAGAAGAAGCATCCAACCCACAGTGGCCAGTGTCTCAGGTGGGAGACAAGGAGCTGGTTTTCCAAGTGCTGGGAAAACAAGCTGGAATCAACGCTGCCTCCAGGCAAAGAAAGTCCCTGGGCAACTGACAGCAAAAAGAAGCAAAAGCCAGAACAGGAAACAAAATTGAGAAAGAATAAGACCCTTCTCCCTCCACTCCTGTAGCTTCCTGCAGTGCTCCCTGTTGGCAGAGCCTTTCAGAGAATGGCTGGCCAAGCCCCGGTGTGGTTTGCAGAGCCCCAGCCTATCTGGCTGACACCAGGCAAGGAAGGGCAGGTGCAGAGCTAGGAGACAAAAGTTTAACAGACTGCACAACTGGACATCAGATGCCAGCACTGTGTCAGCATTCAATGTCCTGAGTGTAACTGTTGCGTCTCAGTTATAAAGGAGCTGGTGTTCTTAAGGGTGTCCACTGACATAAATAAAGGTAAAATGCCAAAGCCAGAAACTTGCTCCAACTTGGCTCTGCAAAAGATAGATAGCTAGACAGCAAGATGTGGGAAACTTGAACATGTAGCCATATTTGTGCGATTCTAGCAGCTCTTCCTAAAGTTTGGGATTTTTTCCTAATATAAAATTGAAGGAGTTGCTAAGACTCGGGCTCATGGAGAATCAAAAGCCAAAATATGCACTTGTCCCCTGCCTCTGCATAGCAGCTGGGATCTCTCCCTGACATCAGGGCAGCAGAGGGTGCAGTTTGAAAGAGGATTTTTCCCTTTTCAGACAAGCAGGTATCATTGAATTCACAGGATATCACTGAACATGAGTCTGGGCCTCCCCCATCCTCCTTTGCCAGGAATTGTGCTTTCAGCAGCTGCTAGACACCAGCCATCCTACGTCCCAGGGGCAAGAGGCTGGCAGGGAAGAGGGCGCTGTCTCCGCTCACATGCCCCTCTGCTCCCAGCACATCCTGCCCCCCCCCCCGACTCTGCTGCCTGGAGTGGCCAGGCTGGCAGCCTCTGGGCTTGGAAGAGACACAAACACTTTCATGGCAAGGACAAGAGCCGCTGGTGGCCTGGCACACGGCTGAAAGCTCCACATTATGGGTGGAGAGCAGTGGACCCTAAAAGCCCCCCTGGGGTGGTGTCTCCGAGCCAGGAGTGCCAGTGAGGTCACTGCTTGGTCTGGCTCCACCCTGAGATCTCGTGGTTTCTTCTGATTGCCAGGCCTGCCTGGAAAGCTGCAGGGAGGATCCCAGCTTCTCTTGCTGTCCACGCCTGAGCAGGATCCCAGCCAAGCAGAGGAGAAGGTCCCCAGAGAGACTCCTTCCCCAGCAGCGGACACCATGTGACTCCGAGGGGCTGGCAGATGCCGGGCAGGAGTGGCCCACAGCCCTGGCGGCTGGAGCCCTCAGCCTGGCCAGCTCAGCTCCACAGCCAGGGGCTGAGGCAGGCAGGACTCAGCGGTGAGTAGCACTGGTCAGGCCGGGCCTTGGGGTCAGCCCAGGAATTTGGCTTTTCCTGGGCGGGCAAGCTCTTCTGCTGGCCGGGTGGGGGAGGGGCAGGTCGGACGCTCTGTGACACTGTTCAGAGGACAGACATCTTCCAGCCAATCCTCCGCTCTCTGACCCAGGCTGTGTTCCTGGAGGGGAGCTCAGCTGCATAGCATCTCCCCTTCTGCTGGGTGTCTCCCCCGTGCTCTCTGTGTCGCATGCTGCAGATCGGGGCTGGACCTGATTCCAAGGAGGGTCAAGGAGACAGCCGCACACTAGCACCTGTCCTGGACAGTGTCACGGCCCCTCAGTCCTAATTCTCCAGGGTGGGGCTTCCAAAGCCCGTCTGCCAACAGCAGAACCATACCCATGCCCCTCTCAACCCTCCTGGGTTTGCTGGTGACAGAGCCAAAGCTGGCCTTCCTCCCTGTTCTGTCTCTCTCCCCTCCTTACCCTTCTCTTCCCCTCCCGAGCTCCTCCACTCCCCAGACTTCTGTGACCCACCGTAAGGACCCCACCTTCTGAGCCCCCTCCCAAGCCTCTAGTTGGGCAGATGGTCCCACACCGGGCCCCTCTCAGCAAGGCCCCAGTGGAGAGACCAGAGGGCCTGACTGAGCCGTATCCTCATTGTCACCCACCCCAACCCTATCCTCCTCCGCCCACTAGGACCTCCTCTTACCCTCCCCCCTCCCCCCATCCATTGCTTCTGTTCCAGGCTTTCCCTGAGGCCCACATGGCTGGGTCACCCTCAGCCAGCCTTGGGAGGTCCTTGGCAGTGCATTCCCTTTTGGATGCACAAGGTTAAGCAAGAAGCTATCCTGGCAGTGGAGAGGTGCCAAGCCCCACCTGGGGGTCACAGGGCTGGGGAAGCCCACCCAGTCTTTTGGGGCCAGAGCTTCCCTTGCTCCCAGAGTCCTCTCCAAGCTGGGTGGGCAGGACTGCACAGCTGGGATGGAGGTCCCTGTCAGTGGACTTCAGATATTCCCAAAATAAACTCTGCCCCTCCCCTGGCCGGAGTGTGGCAACCCTGCCCAAGCTTCCTGAGCAGGGAAGCATCTGTCCTGTTCTCATCCCAGTTATGATGGCAGGGTTGCCCATAGCCCCAGTCAAGGTCTCCTGAAGGGGCCAGCTCAGGCAGAGCCACCCTACCAACCAGGCCCTCCATGGTCCTGCTGATGTCCGAAGAGCACCCTACCAGGAGTGGGGTTGTTTTTTTCCACCCAGGGCTTGGCCCCACCCTGACGGCCTTGAAGGCTGAGTGATCCAGACTGGAGCCAGGAGGGCCCAGCTTCCTGGAGTGGCAGGATCCAGGAAGTGCCCACCCAACTCCTGTCATTTCACCCTGGTCAAGTTACGACAGCAGAGAGTCTGGAGAGAAAGAGGTGACCAGGACCTGGGCCACTGTGCTCAATATATGGCCCCTCTCTAAGGGCTGGCTTCAGCCCTGAGTCCCATCCCTACCCCATCACCTGCATTGCCTCTGCCACTGCCACTGCCACTCCCATCCTGGAGGGAGAAAACAGGAGATTCAATCATGGCCTTGAGGTAGGAGCCAGCTTGGGACCCCCTCCCCCCCTCCCCGGTGACCAGAGGACCAGCCATCACTGAGGCAGGAGGGAGGCACCCAGGCTTCAGCCCTGACCACAGCCAGCCTCTGGGGACAGGCAAGGCCCTGTCCCATCTCCCCAACTTCGGGCACCAAGTGCTTGGAGCATACGATGAGAACAGACAATCACAGGTGGCAGGATGGGGACAGGTCACCACAGGTGATGGGCTAGGACAGGTAGCCACATGAGGCTGGATGAAACAGGTAGCCACAGGTTCCCAGATGGGGACAGGTGACTGCATGTGGACCTCAGGCCATGTTCTGGACAGCCCTATAAGGTTCAGTATTTCACTGTGTCCCTGGCAAAGCTGCAGTGATGAGCCAGCCAGGCTCCAGCTGATGGCCAAGTAGGGTTTATGGAGCTGAGCCCCTTCGGCACACAGGGCCCCAGGGAGCCAACCACCTTGGGGCCAGGGCAGCAGAAAGCTAGGACTCTGCCCAGCCACACCATCAGGAAGGTCCCTCTTCTCCTCTTTGGGACACAGAATGACAGATAGGGAAGAGGGAACCTCCCAAGTTTCGAGAGGCTTGGAGCCCAGTCAAGGGGCAGGAAGGATGCGGCAAGGGGAGGAGGAAAGGGTTCCAGGGCTGTGACCATGGCCACATAGTAGTCAAGCTGGAGGATCCGGAGCCCACTGACCACAACCCCACTCAGAATGTCAAAGAAAGTCCTGGACGAGTTCATAGCTGCTTCGGGATGATGACAAGTTGTCCCTCTAGGGTCACTCCATTCACTGGGCACAGCTCTGCCTTTCACTTTCAAAGGAGACCCGATTCAAGGATCAGCAGGAGCCATGGAGGTCTCAGCCCTCATTCCCACATCTCCCCAGCAGTATCTGCCTGGCCTGCTGGGACCTGCCCCCGAGAATAGCTTGGGAGCTTTGTATGCATTAGACAGGGAGGGAAGGGGAGTCAGGTGACAGGAGTCGAAATGGGAGAAGGGTGCCTTCTTCAGTAGATCACACACACACACATGTGCGAGCGCCAACTCCTAGCTCCCCGTCTCCTCAGAAGTGGACAGGGCAAGGGCACAGGTTCCTGAGCTCAGAACTCAGATGTCATTGTTGCTGCAGGGGCGCCAGAGACAGAAGGAGCCCAGTGAGCACCCGGCCTCCCAGCCTCCCACTGACCTCACACCTGGCTGATGATGGAGCCGAAAGAAGCCCCACAGCACGTGGGCTTCCCCCCCAGCATCCAGGAGGATGTGGCCTTCAACCTGGCCATCCTGTTCCTCACTGAGCTCCTCAGCCTTGGTGGACTTCTGGGCAACGGTGTAGTCCTTTGGCTGCTTGTTCGCAACGCCTACAGAAACCCCTTCTCCATCTACCTCCTGGACGTGGCCTGCGCAGACCTGGTCTTCCTCAGCTGCCACATGGTGGCTGTTGTCTCCGACTTGCTGCCTGGCCAGCTGGGCCTCCCAGGCACCATCCAGACCATCCTGACCACACTCCGGTTCCTCTGCTACATTGTAAGCCTGAGCCTGCTGGCAGCCATCAGCATGGAGCAGTGCCTGGCCACATTCTTCCCAGCCTGGTACCTGTGCCGCCGCCCACGCCACATGACCACCTATGTATGTGCGTTCATCTGGGCATTCTGCCTGCTTCTGGACCTGCTGCTCACTGGTGCCTGCACCCTGTTCTTTGGGGAATCCAGCAGCCACCTGTGCTGGACACTGTGGGTGATGCTGGCAGCCCTGCTGGCTGCACTGTGCTGCGCCATGTGTGTGTCCAGCCTGTTCCTCCTGCTGAGGATGGAGCACGGTCCTCATGGGCACCAGCCCCGTGGATTCACTGCCCTGGTCCTCCTGGCCGTCCTTCTCTTCCTCTTCTGCGGCCTGCCTTTCGGCATCTTCTGGCTGTCCTGGAACCTGCACTGGCATATCCCCCACTACTTCTACCACCTCAGCTTTCTCACAGCTGGCATGCACAGTGCAGCCAAGCCTGCCATCTACTTCTGTCTGGGCAGTGCTCCTGGCCGGGGGCTGCGCGAGCCCCTCCGGCTGGTGTTCCAGCGGGCGCTGGGGGACGAGACCGATATGAGGGCCAGGAGGGAAGCTTCCCACAGGGGCCTCATGGAGGTGACTGCCTAGGCCCTGTGAGTGCTGCTGACTGCAGCTCCAGCCTGGGGGAACTGGGGGAGCTGCCAGAGTGGGATCAGAAAGACTTGGAAAGAAGACTGTTGCTGGTGTGCCTTTCCCTTCCCTCTGCACCAGGCCCACAGAAAGTTGCTAGAAAGGCCAGACTGGAGGCCAGGTCTCTAGAGGCTCTAGGAATGTGCTTTTGAGGAAACCTCTGGGTGCCTTCTCACGCTCAGGAACTTGTGAGTGCTGCCGTGCAACATGCACATTCCTCTGATGCAGAGAGGAGACAGACAAGGGATAGACTAGCTCACCCTCCTTCCCCTCCTGCTGGCTGCAGACACCTCCACCGCAGAGCACAGCGTGATCCACCTCAGTTCGCTTGCCCCTTCCTCTGCCGCAGGCTACCAACATCCCAAAACTGGAGGCTGGCTTAGGCCAGAGGAAGGAGAGGCTCAGGAAGCCCTTGGTAGCTAGGCCACAGAAAAGAAGATCCTCCAGAACCCTATACCACCTCCTTCGAGCAGAGTCTGCCTGACTCCTGTTGGGGGCCAAGAACAAAGCAGGCACCTGGTCCAGAGTGTGAGAGGCAAGCAGCCAGATGAACCCTGATAGAAGCCAGAACAAGCCAAGACTCATCACTGCATGTGGGACACAGATGCTACAGGGCCCAGTAGAGTAGTCACAGTGCCTGGTGACGGGCCACGCCCACCTGGGCTCCTGTGAAGAGCTATGAATGTGGACCCTCAGGATATCATCTGTTTCAGTACTGCCCAAAGCCTAATGCACCACACTGTCTACAGTGACCAGCAGAGTCCTTGTGACCATGTTGTCATCAGGGGTTTAAGTAGGAAAATGGTGACATCTCCTTGATGAACTCTCAGAGCAGGGCTTGGCATGGATGGGACACTTTGAGGTTCCACCCACATGGCTGCAGAGATTCCTTCTCATTAATATTTTCTTGCAGAAGGAGGCATGGAGAGGCTCAGAGATGGGCTTTTAGAAGTGCTGCTGTTTAAGGCGGTGAGATGGGGCCTGGACAATGCAAACTGTGCCCAGAGCTTCAGAAAAACCGGCAGTCATTGAGGTTCCTTGGATCCCAAGGTGAAGCATGCTGTGTGGGCAACGGGGACGCTGAGGGCAGAAGGTCCCTCAGTCCAGCCTACAGCTGGGGCAGCCCTGACCACTGGCAGCCGCCCCACCCTGCAGGATGGAGCCCAGATCTTCAGCACTTGGATAGCTCCCCACTGCTCCTCTGCCCCAGCAGGCTTCTCCAAAGTAAGTGGGAGAGCTCCCCTGGTGCAGGCAGGGGGCACAGAGATGAGCCCAGAGCCACTCACCCAGGAGTCTGCTCATGGCATGAATAGCTAAGAACGGGAGTCGGAGCCAGCTAGCCTGTGCTGAACCCAGCTTGCTGCCACCCCCATGTCACCGTGGGTGAGTTACTCAATCTTCCCAAGCCTCTGCTTCCTCATCTGTGAAACAAGAGAGCCAAGTGACCAGACTAAGGTGCCTGAGAAGGGAGCCTCCGTGCCTCAAGGTGGAAGAACATTCGCTCTCGGCCATGATGCAGCTTATCACTCTGAGTCTGAATCACAGACCCCTACCCATCATTCTGGAGTCAGCTGCTCCATTGTTAGCTCCCTACACGGGCAGTGCTGGGCTGCATTCCAGCCTTTGCCCTAGGGTGCATCCTGGCAGGTCTGGGTCCAGGAATCCTGGTGGCTGGGTTCACCAAAGACCTTATCTCCTCCCAGAGTCACCCAAGAGCCTGCATGGCCCTCTCTCTCCACCTCCAGGACAGGATCATCACTTTGAGGAAATGAGAGCAGAAAAGGAAATGGCTTGTCCATAAATCTTACTGTTAGCTCTGGACACCCACTTCTGTCAGACCCAGGAAGGACCAGGAGGGAAAACACCAATTGATCTCACAGGTATTCATCTTGCTAAAATCCTTTTAGAAATGTGGGAAAGGGTTCCCATTTTGCAGAAGAGAACACAGAGTCTCAGAGGGGTTCAGTAGCAGCTCCTAACTATCCAGAAGTTGTCAGTGCCTGAAGTCAGTCCCTGGACCCCTGTCTACACAAGGGGGGCACCTTGCTGGACTGAGGCTGACTCAGAGGCCCCCATCACCATCTCCTCAGGCCCTTTTGCCTCATCTGGGGTACAGGTATGCCTGAAACCCTCAGGACAACCCCTCCCAGAGAGCCAACCCTCAGCATCCAAGGATTTGAGGACAGCTCTAAATTCCTCCCATCTGGCCTCATGGGACAGAGATACCTCTCCTGAGGGGCCCCAAAACTGCAGCCCCTTCCAGGGTCTTCTTGGAAAGAGCCCACTCCCTCCACCCCATCCTGAGTGTGGCAGCAGGCATGTGGCCCCATGGCCAAATTCTGCATAGACTCTGTCTGCTCAGCCCCCATCTTGAGATCTGGCAGGCAGTGGGGCCCTGGGAGCAGGTGACCATCCACCAGACCCAGAGCTAAGACTCTAGGCCCCGGCCAGGCCACCTCAGCCTGGACCCCCACTCACCCTGTCTGGCTCACATCCCCCAAGCTGCCCCTCATCTTCTGCCCCCAGAGCCAACAGAGCCCCACTTGGGAACTCTGTCCAGCTCTGGCCCCAGGGTTCACCCTGCATGACCCTGAGGGCAGCTGCTCCAAGGCAGCCCCTTCCTGAACTCTCAGACAAAGCTAGATCTGTGGTAGCTCAGGGCCCAAGAAGGACAAGGCCTGCAGGCTAGGCCAGTATCCAACCTGACCCACCCACCTCAGGACTCAGGACCCACTGGGGCTGCGCCGGCAGGACAGAGTTCTTGGGAGAAGGATGTCACTGCTGGGCCAGCCAGTCTTTCCAGGACACCTCTGTAACCCTGGTCCCCTATCCAGGCCCTGCACAGAGCACTGTTGGAGCCCCAGGCCTGTGCTTGCAAGGACAGGGAACAGGGCCTGGCAGCCAGTGGCCCAGAAGACACCCCCGCCCCACCTCCACCCCTGCTGTGCTCAGATGCAAGCGTGAACATTGTCCCTTGCCTGGTCCTGTTTGCACTATGGAGGCCTCGCTCACTCCTCAGCTATTTCCTGATCATAGAAGTTGGAAAATATAGCTGAATGGTCAGCCTGACATGTGAAGTCCCCCTCGGTCTAGTGTTATCATGACCTGTGTTATTGACACCACTCTAGAGCCTCCCATCCCAGGCAGTGGGTCCCACCCACCCTGCCCAGGTGCCAGAGGGGCCATGCTTATAGCCCACGAGCCATGGGGGTCTCTATTGGCCATCCTGCCTCCCCATCACCTGGTGTGTGGCCTCTAGACTGTGTCAGACTCAGCTCATTTGACAACAGGGTGTTTTTCCTTCAAACCATGGGGTCACATTAGTGACAAATGCCAGCAGGGGCTGAGCCTACTCTGCATTGGGCAGTGGCTCACAGGTGTAGCATGCAAGATGTCACATTACCTTTGTGGTAACCTGCCGCTTCAGGAGTCAGATAGCCAGCAGGAGCCTCAGCCTAGAGGGATCAGGACCCTCTGCTGGGGGGGGGGGGAGGAAGAGGAAGAGAAAACAGTCAGCTCTTGAAACCCCCTTTGCTGCCCAATGAGACCTCCACTCAGGAAGGAGGAAGTCAGAGAGAGCTGGCCCCTGGCCCAATTGCATCTCAAAAGCTCCTCCTCCCTAAGTCAGCTGAGTGTTTGTTCTCTGCCTTCTTGGTGTTCTGGCCCTTGGGGCTTCACTGACTGGAGGGAGGAATGCACACAGAACCAACTCCTAGAGTTGTAAGCCACTTCTTCCTGCCTCTGCACCCTTTTATCAGAACTCTGGGCACCGTAGTCCCTACTCTCATTCTTCCTGGGCAGGAACCAGATACCAGGAACAGCCCCCAGGCCTCAGAGCTCAGAAACCACTCAAACTTGCCAGTCCCAAGCCCACTTACCCTCCTACCATCCCTTCCTATGAAAACCACAATTCTTTCCCTAGCCCCTGCCTCCCTACCTCTGACTCCTGACTGACCCCACTGCTTTCCCATGGGATCCCACACATTGGTGTTTGGGGTGACAGCTCCAGGCTTTGGGTCAGCCCTGGTTCCAGTGGCCCAAGATCAGCTTGAAGGCATTCAGACCTGTGTGTGCTGAGAGATGGAAAGGGGCCCCAGAGGTGACATCACACCCAGGCAAACAGAGAAGGGGAGGGTGGTCTGGGGGCAATTGCACCTGGGTGACCCATCAGAAGGGTGGCAGGTGAGGAGGCCCTGAGCCACCTGAAGACTGGGCCATGCAAGCTTGGCCTTTGAAAATCAAGTGCAGTGGCACTGAGAGCCAGGAGGGGTGGCTCAGCCTAGAACTTCAGGCCATGCAGAATGAGTACACCACATGGCACAGGCCAATGATTTGTGTTAAAGAAATGGTTTCCAAAGCCAAATTTCTTTGAGAAGTATTAGGCCAAACAGCACCTTTTTGGATGTGATTCCTGATGTGTTGACCCTAAGTGTTCTGTGTATTCCCAGTCAGGAATCACAAAACAAAATCCCCAAAGGAGCCAAGGCATTTCTAGTTTCATCATTCTGCAGAAGAAAATTTGGAAAAGCATCCATCAAGTCAAGGCCAGGGGCCCCCTTGGTCTGTGCAGGCAGACAAATAGTTGGCGGGGGGGGCTGGGCTGGAAGGTGTGAGGTGTGTACAGGATATCCCTGGAAGTCCTGGCTCAATGTGGAAAAAGTCCCAAGCCACCACCTACAGTACCCAGACACTGAGTTGTCCTAAATGGTCAATCCAGTGAAAGGAGGAAAGGAAACTGAAACACAGACAGGTTTGGGTATTTTCTCAAGGCCATACAGCCAGAAAGTGTCAAGTCAGAAGTGGCTTCCACATCTGTACCTATCATTCGTGGCTCACAAGTGCCTCTGCAGCCCCCATAGGCTGCTAGGAGCTGCCTCCTATCAGAGGAGCGGCTGGAAGTGTGGTTCAGTCCCTGCTAGACATAGAGTCCCCAGGCTGCTCCCTCCCCTGCACAACCCAGGTGCTGTGAGTTCAGGGGCCACCCAGGTGTGGCGTCAGCTTGACATGACTGCAACCATCTGGAGCTGTAACCATCCTGCCTCTCCTGAGTGACTCTAGTCGGTTTTCCTGCATATTTTCCCAGCAAACTATAATGCATAAATCCAAAAGGTTGATACACAGAGCTTTGCAACTAGACCTTTTGCAAGGATGTGCCCAATTCCTCAGTTCCAGCCAGAATGAAATCACTTTTGTCCTGACCAATAAATATGCCCCTCTTTCTGACCCAAATTGCAGGCATCCAACTGGTCTTGCTGCCACATAGGACCATGCTTCTGTCTGTAAGGCCCCA
Source organism: Heterocephalus glaber (assembly GCF_000247695.1). Next base: position 15,979,577 of record NW_004624767.1, on the reverse strand, counting down.
ATAAATTTCACTCTGCAACCATGGCTCTGTCTGCCTCTCTTTCTTTGGTCTCACAGCACCTTGGAGTCGGTTCTTATATGCTGGGATGGAGCTATTCTGAATCGATTGGCAAGCCAACTGGGAGATCCAGGAAAGGGATAAGGGGAAGGAAGGATCTTGGGGGAAAGTTAGTCATGAGTTGGCCAGGAATGGTCAGATGTTAAATGCTTGCACTCCTCTGCATGAGTACCAGGACCCCATGAAATCGCTGGGTTCAGAGCTGCTGTTTGCTAACTCTCTCTTACCCCCACTGTATCACTGCAGAGGGATGGCCATTGCTGTGTGCAGTTAGACTGGAAGAGATATATGTCTCTCTACCTCCCTCTTAACCTCTAACCCACTGAGATTTGAAAAGTAAGGCTCGGGGTTAGACACCTGGACTTGCAGTTCTGTGGAGCTGGAGGGAGGAAACCTGGAAGATTCGAATGGGATGACGAGAACTGGAGTCCTTGGGAGAGAAGGCATGAAGAAAACCCTGAAACTGAAGTGATAGAGAATGGGCTCCCTGCCTGTGAACCTGGCCTTTTCATGGCACCATTAACTCAATGCAAAGCCAAGCGCAGGGTACGCATGTTGGTGGGACAGACTACTTGGGTTTGCACTGCTGCAGAGTTGGTGCATATCGCAGAACCTTGTGAGAGTCTGACTGCCTGGCTGATGAGACCCCAGGACATGGGAGGGATGGCATCTTTCTGGTGAGAAATGAAGCTGACAAGATGAGTACTATTTCTGCTCACCTGGCCCTGAGGCAGAGCCCACCTAATGCCAGCCAGATCCAAGGAAACCATTTCCACATAGGTCGGATCATTTTAAGCCTGAAGGAAGCATGGCCAAATGAGGGTATCTGCCAGGCCAGGAACCCCACGGAAGAGCACAGAGAAATCCCAAGAAGCTCTGCCAGATTTGTGCATGTGACAGGCCACAGGTGGCTCAAGGACCTAAAGCCATTTTCATGACAGGAATGAAAAACAAACTATTAATAAATGCCCTGGAGGATCCTTTCCTCTCTTCCCTCAGGGTATCTGTGAGTGGGTGGAGCTACTGCTGATCTGGCCAGGACAAGGTACCACTTGTCACAAAGCCTGCCAGAAAAGAGAAACAGATAAAATAATCAGATAACTAGAAAGCAGGTGTGGTATGGTATGATTGGTTTCATGCTGGCACCCAGAGAAAGACAGATGAATTCCTATGCACTCTGAGTCACCTTGGGGGGGAACAGCAGGAATTCCCATGCTCTGGCATTGCCAGCTGCTCTAAATGGACTCCCCCAATCCAGTCCATGTAATTAAGGGTTAGGCCAAGGTCTCCACAGAGTTAGGGTCATGGGGGCGGCCAGAGGCCTTGTGCAGAACTCAGTCCACCAGTGCTCAAGGGGAAGACGATCACCCTGGTAAATCTGGTGCTGACTGCACACTGATTGCAGTACCCTAGAGTATATTCTGGGGTCCTAGGCAGTTACTGATAGGGATGGAATGAGATTAGCAAAGTAAAACAAGAATTATTGAATCTAGGAGCTGGGGGAGGACCCCTCTACTCCATATTTGGTGCTGATCTGGTCTCTGAGAACATTATGGGATGGGTATTCCACTAGGAAAGACCTTACAGACCACTGAGGGAAGGGTCAGACTCCAAGTTTGGGTAGTAAAGTCAGTAGTGAAGGGGAAGCAGCTTGGGATCCTCCCCAATGGAAAAGGAACCACAGGGAATGGTGACTGCCCCAGGTAATACAGGCAGCCAGGTGGGCATGCAAGAATCAGAACATCCAAGAATTAAGAAGATCTGGGATTTTTTTAACCTGCCCGCAGTGTTAACCTTGTCTGGCTAATAACAAAGCCAGATGGGACTTGAAGAATGTCCCCTACAGGAAATTAAGTAAGGTGACCCCCCCTAGTCAGCTGCAGAGGCTGACATGGCCCAGGTCCCAGAAGGAACTCTTCCTCCAGGCTCTGTGCATGCTGCTCTAGACTGGGCTTGTGCCTTCTCCACCTTCCTTTGAAGCTGGATTCACAAGACCAGTTGACCTTCACACGGAAGGGAAGACAGTGGACGCTCCTTGGGACACCTACACAGCCCTCCTGTCTGACACAGCATGGTGGCTGGGGACTGCACTGTTCTCATTCCCTACTGACATGACCTGGCTCCACTGTCTTGATGGCACCATGCCAACTGGTGGAGATGACAGTGATGGGATATAATAGGATGATGGTGCACTTGTCCATGCGCAAGGGGGTGGCTGTCCAGGCAACCGAAGCCCAAGGCCCTGCTCACAGGTGACACCTGTTTGATTCCAGGCACAGTGCAAGAACAAGTTCATACCCACTCTGTCCCCACTATGGGGCAGGATGGGCAGCCTCTCACAGGGCTCCAGGCTCACTGGTGGTCCATGTAACTCACAGGCAGTAGGGATGGTGGAGAGGAAGAACAGCTTATTAGAGCAGAAGAAGTTGGCCCTATTGAGCAAGCCTGCCTTGGCCAGCTACACTGAAATCTACAGAGGAGTGTTGACAAACATAAACACCCACAAGCCTGGCGTGCCTGCCCTTTATAAGTGCCCGGGGCCTCCAGTCCTGCCCAAAGGCCGTTGTGTCCCAGCTGTGCACCCAGGTGGTGCTGCTACAGTTGATACACAGACAGGGAGCACTGCTGTTGCCACACCGCAAGTATTAATTCCAAGAGATTTAATGATTCAGTGGGGTTCAGGGTCTTGTTCCCCTGAATGGATCAGCTGTTCCTCTCCACAATATGAAGAAGCTCCAGCCCTCCTAACTCAGCACTGATCCTGTTGGACTCTGGGCCTCATTCCTTGAGTAGGCTAAAGGAAATCCCTCAGAGTTCTGCCATTGGCCTCCTGGTCTGGCGTGAATTTCACCACTCATTAGGACACTACTCCATTTCACAGCACCCAGTCCCCTGCTGTTCTGCTCCCTGGATTGTCTTCCTGGATGGAAGATAGTTTTAGACTTCCACTGAGCCTGTTGTCTCCTTTCTTGCACATAAAACCACAGTTCTCTTGCAATGGACCTGTCTCTCATGGGGGTGTGCCAAGCTGTGATAGTGAACTGATTGGTCAGCTTGAGTAAGAAAAGCCCAACTACATTGGATCAGCATAGTTCTGGGTGTGACTGAGGGAATTTAATGAACACATAGACCCACCCTGGGTAGGCTTGTTATTTGAATGGCATAAAAGGGAAAATGGTATGAAAGGAAGGCTTGCTTCTGTTTCTTCAGAGGAACTCTAGTCTTTGTCTTTACCTCAGATGTCATTCCCTGGCTTCCAGTGCACTCTTCAGCCTTTCATCGTAGACCCTTCGCCCTCCTGATATGGACTCACACAGGACACTACAGTGAACTCTAGCCCTTGGACTGGATCCTTCGGGTCTCCAGTGCACAGACAGACCTTTTGTACTTTTCCACACCCAACACTGTAAGAGGCCATTGTAAGTCAATCTTATAAATTCTTATATATTTGTATATCTTGCATTAAATCTGTTTCTCTAGTAAGCACTGACTGGTACACATGCTCAACACCTGGGTACCTGGACTGCTTTTTCCATTTCATCTGGACTACCTTGGAAGGTATCGCCTCTCCAAGAACCAGACTGAAAGGTTCTAATACATATATATTGGAGGCTTGGCAGAAGCCAAACACCACAAACACCAGAGATGTAACCAGTTTCAATGTATCCCAATGCCAACGTGAGTAACCCAGGCCATAGTTCTCCATTTACCCAGGTCCCCATGGATGAGCCTGTGTGAAATTATGCTGAACTTCAGGGGTAAAGAAACTGAGCACTCACAGAATTGGAAGACTTGAAAATATTTGGGATGGATGCATATGGATAGCCCCAAGTATGGGCAATTGAGTCTGCCAGCACTGTGTTGGGAATGAGCTAATTATACCAAGGACTCTGAACTCGATTTCCCTAGACCCATGGCTGGACACCAGGTGGTCAGTGTGGCACCACACCATGCCTTAAAGATGGAGAAAGGTGTGCACCAATGGATGCGGTGGCCTGGTATTGTACCCAAAAGACCCAATGGCAATGGGAAACAAACAGGTGCCCGGTTATCCCAAGTTGGTTTATTGCCTTGGATCCTGCTTGCTTCCCAGCTGGACAAGTGATCTTGTAGCATCTCCCCACATAGTGTTAAGGCTCCTCATAGGCTTAGGCTCCTCACAGAAGAGAAGGCTGCAGGGGATTGTGAGCGCCCATCACAAAACGTGGGGCATATGGATTCATTAGCGTATGAACAACAGCCATCCTAAGTAACAGCCATGATTGCCTCAGAATAACCCTAATTGGATTTTCCTGCATATTTTCCTGGCCAACTATAACATACTAAGCCATAAGGGTGGTATGTGGAGCTTTATGACAGACTCCTAGCTCCAGGGATGAGCCTGAGTCTTTGATATTATCTTAAGATAAGTGGATACATTCCAGCAAGATGACGTCATGTTTGTTCTAAGCTATAAATATGCCCCTTTCTGACCCAAATTGTAGACATCCAACTGCTCTTGCTGCCGCCCAGGATCACATTTTTGCCAGTAAGTTCCCCAGTCAGTTGTGCTCTGTGCAGTCCTGGCTCTGTCTGCCTCTCTCCTCTGTCTCACCGCACCCTGGGGCTGTTCTGAAACTACTTACGAGCTGGTCTTCATTTCCTCTCTCCAGTGGCCAGGAGGAGGGAAGGGCCACCCACATGCACAGCCCATTTGAACTCACTCCAAAGATGCCTGCGAATGGCCACTACACCCTCCTACTTCCAGGGAACTGGCTGGGGGCCCTGGGTCCAGCCAGTCAGGTCCCAGTGGACACGAGGGGATTTAGGGCCTGGGAGGAGTCCCCAGGCAGGGAGTGTGGGCCAAGAGAGCTGAAGACAGCTACGGTCAGCAGGTGATCAGCAGGTAAAGAGACTCACTCCTCCACCTGCTCCCCCAGGTGAGGAGCAACACCCTCTCCCACCCTCTGCTGCTCCCTTTTCTGGGCCCAGTTCTCAGAGGTGCACTGGGGCTGGAGGATTTCTCCTGGGAGGTGGAAGAGAGGGCAGGAGGGAGGTAGAGACTGAGGGCAGCTCTGTGGATGATGCCAGGCATTTGGGTAACAATGAGGATGACCCATCCTAGAACCCTCTTTGTGCCACCCCTTGCCACCTCATTTAGGGAAGATGCCACCCCCACACCCCCACTCGGTGCTGGCCTCGACCCCACCAGTTAAATGAGCTGGAATACAGTTTCCCTTGTTGCACCTCAAGCAAACTGAGGCAGGAGAGGGGCAGAGCCTTACTCCGTGTCACTACAGTGACACCAGAGTGCAGCCAGGTCCCTGACTCCCGGGTCCTGAGGCCCTATGCTGTGACCCTGATGGCAGAGATAGGGAGTCAGGTGCTATCCCCATGAGAGTGCTGAGTGAGGATGCATGGTACAAGGCGGGGTAGTCCGAGGGGACTGGGAGGCTAGAGAAGCTCCAAGCCCATGAGAGGAAGCAGAGCCGTAAGATGGGTGCACCTGGGTGAGTGGGGAGGTGAGGAGGGCGGTCTGGGTGGGGGACACAGCCCATGCCAAGGTGTGCCAAGGAGAAGGCAAAGGGCACACTCAGATTCTCTCTTTGTCTCTCTGTGTATCTGCCCCTCTGTGTCTGACTCTTCTGTCTCCTTCTCTTCCCCTCTCCCTCTCCCTCTCCCTCTCCCTCTC